>JBBPKC010000228.1:0-33817 GCA_038089055.1 Tylopilus aff. balloui
TCAACATTGACAACCAACTCCTAATCCTCTCCCCGTGACCCCTTCTGAGGGCTTGACGTCCTCTCTTTGACCTCTGACCCTCTGACCTCTGACCTCTGACCTTCTGACCTCCGGCCCTCTGACCTCCAGCCCTTTGACCTCCAGTCCTCCGACCTCCGACCTCCAACCCTCTGCCCAAAATTCCGGGGCACGATTCCATTGCAAGGGCGCATCACATAAGGTAAAGCCAATGCCCCATTCACCCTAACTCCGGAGTTCCAGAGTTGTACAGGAGTCCGTCCGTTCAGTCTTAACAGATCCAAAATCACTTATGCCTCCCATTTTCCTAGCCACATGTGAAATTTCTCCCTTTCCCATGTTGATAGACTCCAGTTCCTCCGATTGTTTTATAGATACAAATTTTGTCAATATAAATGAACTTTCAACCTATTCCATCCCTTCGCTTTCCCTCCGTTTATTCAACAGAACCTCAAATTCCACCATCACTCAAGCCATCGACCTCTCCATCTGCTTCCCAACTGGTAACATCACTCTGACAACATTCTATGTCACCTTGCTAGATGGTTCTTGTTCACTTGTTCTAGGACACAACTGGCTTACCCACTACAATCCGTTGATTGACTGGGTTTCAAGTAGTATATCATTCTGAGCACCTAAGCACCTCTTGCCAGCATCCCCAAGCTCATTTCCACAGCCTCCGGAATTTACTCCTCCAGCTGACTCCATCCCTACTAATTCACCATGTCTCTTTGATTGCAAGACACTGCCTATCACACTTATCAGTGCTCCTGCCTTTACACTTGCCTGCCACCTTGAGAGCTCCATACAGTTTGTGCTGACACTCTGCCCTTAGGAAAGCAACCTTTGTTCTGCCTTCACCATCTTCAACCCAGTTAATCTCTTTGGAGTTCCTCCAGAGTATCAGGATTTTGTGGATGTATTCAGCAAGAGCAAAGCATCCAAACTTGCCCCACATCGCGACTTTGATCTAAAGATCAATTTGGAAGAAGGAGCATCCCCTCCGATAGACACCACATATTCCCTTTCTCCATCTGAACTTGAGTCTCTCCGAGTGTTCCTCAATGAACATCTCTCCATGGGCTTCATCTGCCCTTCCTTCTCCACTCATGCTGCCCCAGTACTCTTTGTCCACAAGAAGAACTATTTACTCTGTTTCTACATAGACTTCCATGGACTCAACAAGATCACGAAGAAAGACCGCTACCCGCTCCCCCACATCTCTGACCTCCTAGACACTCCAAGCTGTGCCAAGATCTATACAAAGCTCGATCTCTGGCATGCGTACCACCTGGTTTACATTGCTGCTGGAGATGAATGGAAAACATCTTTCTAAATGCGCTATGGATTATACGAATGGCTAGTAATGCCATTTGATCTTATCAATGCCCTTGCAGCTTTCTAGCAGTTTGTAAATTCCATCTTCACAGATCTCCTTGATGTCTCTGTTATTGTCTATCTGGATGACATCCTCATCTTCTCTGAAGACTGTGCAAGATATAAAGAGCACATCTGGAAAGTACTCCAGCGTCTCTGAAAACATGGACTTTATACCAAGCCCGAGAAGTGCAAATTCCATACCAACTTCACTGAGTATCTTGAATACCAGCTCTCTTCAACTGGACTTTCCATGTTCCCTAAAAAGGTAAAGGCTATTGTTAATTGGCCTGAATCCTAGAAAGTCTGGGACATCCAGTCCTTTCTAGGATTCGCAAACTTCTACCAGCGATTCATCACCGATTACTCTGGACTTGTTGTTCCACTCACTCACCTGACCCACAAAGGCACTCCATGGAATTTCAACAATGCCTATTGCTCTGCTTTCCAGCACCTCAAAAATGCTTTCACCTCCACTCTCATCCTTAGCCATTGGGTGTTGAAAGAGCACGTCACATGACTGTGGTACTCAACCTCCATATTAGTAGATTACCATTTGTAGTAGTCACGTGATAGCTATAGGCTGTCACTATATAAAAACGAACTCATAGCTGAGTTCTAATAATACTTTTGACCTCCAACCACTATCATCGTACCTAAGCTCACTACCCAACTCCTATACAATGTGAGTACCCAGTAGCTAGTACGAAACCTGTGGTTCTCTACAGGTTATGAGCCCCAGTTTGATGCTGAGGCAGTTGAGCTCGGCAATGTCACAGTAACATGCACTTGCCACTCCTGCCACTAGGCTCACCGGTCTTTGGGCATGCCTTGCACTGCTCATCGATAGGCTAGTTGCCTCTAATGACTATATCATTGCTGTCGCATGAATTTGCATGTGATTGATCGTCGTCATGAGTATTTACCCTTAGGGGAACCTATGCTTGTATGTCTTATGACTATTGAGTAGCATGACTAATGTTCTTTTAGAACAATGTCATCCTCTACCGTCAAAGATGTCTGCATTCCTGTCTTCACAGGTTCGAACTGGAACGTTTGGTGGCCAATGATCTAGGCCTACATTCACACCTCCGGTTGCTCTTGGATCCAGGCCCTCGAAAAGCCTGAAGTTCCCACCTCTGGAGTGAAGGCAGAAGTGATCAATCACTGGATTTCTTGAACGAAGGCTAACAACACTATCATTGACACTATGCAGCTCCATATGACGGACTTGCTCCATCAGAAGTTTAACCAGGTAGATGCCACTGATATAATTAAAGCCCTCCACACCAAGTTCGACGTCAAGTCGATCCCCTCTGCCTACTTCCTCTTCAGGGAGCTCCTCGACATACAGATTCCCACGAACGCACACCCCTCTCCAGCCTTGAACAAGGTCGATACTCTTTTTGCTTGGCTCGCAGCAGCCGACTATATATTTTCTAACAAGGTTAAGGCCATGATGCTGTTGGCCAAGCTCCCTGCAACTATGCAGGTCATAGCTCAGATGCTGACAGCCAAGAAGGACTCAGCCAGTACTGCAATGGACCCTATGATGGCGGAAATCCATTTTGCCGTCATTCTCGCTTGGGAGCAGCGTTCCCTCACATGCGGCAAAGGAAACGGCCAACAGGCCAACAAGATTTCGGCCATCAAGCCGAAGGGCACCGAGCCCAAATTCTCCCAGCAGCAGCAGCAACCTGTCTCCTTGTCTAAGGATAAGTCAAAGCAGCACAAAGCTCACAAGGGGAAGAAGGGCAAGGGTAAACCCCAGTTTTCCAACACCGCTGCCACCGAGGTTTCTTCATTTGCCATCGCTGCCCCCATTTTTACACATACCACCAGTCCTGCTCTGATGCCTGACCCTCGTCTTCTCGTACACCAAAGTGCGCAACTCTATCAAGAATCCATGGGCCCTCCCGCTGACACCCGCATACAGCAGGCTTTCATGCTTGCTGAGCATATGGGCATCCAGCCCTCATGTGAGTCTATCTGCACCATCGATGCAGATTTGACTGCAGGGGTTGAGTACAAAATCGTCTTCCCCGAGGTCCGCCTCTCCACTGCCGCTCCTGAGCCCGCCCCTCTTCAAGGGTGGGTTCTTCCTGCTGATTACGTTGAGAGTGACAACATCACTCTTAACATCATGGAGTTCCTGGAGTCCAAAGATGAGGCACCACCATTGAAGAAGCAGAAATGCTCCCACTGCACCAAGTGCGCAATCGAGCCTGCTCCCATGGAAACATGGGACATCGACAACATCGTCGATATATACAGCTTGGACATTGATGCCGAGGTAGCAGACACTGCGGGTTTAGAACCGGTTGGCCCAGTTATCAACAATTTTTCCATATCGTATGTCCCTCGTTCTTTTACATGAACTGAAGCTGACAATGAGTCACTTGAACTTTTAGTTCGTGATTCTCCTCCTTCATGTACTGTAATAGATAGAGTACACTCCATATGTATGGTAGAAGTGCAGGACATTCTAGATAGCCATATTCTAGTTGCTGCTCCCATCTCTGATTTAAAGTGTGCTTGTAAGACAAGTGACTGTAAGTGCAAAGGCCACGACAAAGGATTCAAAGATCTATGGATCCTCGATTCTGGTGCTTCAATGCACTTCACGCCTCATAAGGAGGACTTTGTCGAATACAGAGTGCTTGACAAGAAAGACCACATTGCTGTGTCTACTGCTGCCTCTGTGATATCCGTTATAGGGCTTGGACAAGTTCTTGTATGATGGATCAACAGCTTAGGCCGGAACCAGATCCTAGTGCTACATGACGTCGGACATTTACCTGAATTAGGGGTCTGCCTTGTCTCAATGGGCAAGCTCTTACAAAATGGCACTCGTGTTGAGGGTGCTGGCTCAGAGATTTGCATGTTATATGGAGATGGTAAAATCCTCACCAAATTTGTGGCTGGTAGGATGGAACCTACTCTGTACACGATCCCAGCCTTGCCTCTCCACGATCATAAGTTCACTATAACGAGATTTATATTGTTTGACATTGTACATAAGAGGTTTGGACATCCCTCTAAAGACGTCCTTCCTTAGGCTAAGAAGCACACTATTGGCTTCCCTAATATTTCATTCCCATCTGAAACCCCAGTATGCCCTGGTTGTATTAAAGGCAAATTACCTTTGAGGAGTTTCCCTCCGACTGAGTGTCGTGCTACTAGAGCTTTCGAGCTCGTGCACTCAGATCTCAAGTCCTTCCCTGTGGAGTCGTACTACCATAATAAATATGTGATTACGTTCCTGGATGACTTTTCATTGCATGCATGGACTGTTCCCATTAAACGGAAGAACGATGCCTTGAGTGCTACTCGGCACTTCCTGAAAATGGTGAGCGTCCAATACAAAGCCAGGATAAAGGGATGAATGTCCAATGCTGGGGGAGAATACAAATCCCAAGCATTTGACACAATGCTCAAGGAGGTGGGCATTATGATTTATCAATCAGCCCCTCACACTCCAATGCAAAATGGCAGAGCCGAAAGGCTCATGCGGACACTTTCTGACAAGTCAGAGTTGATGTGGCATGATGCTTGTGCCCCTGACAGTTGGTGGGAGTTCTCATTCGCCCATGCCACACATGTCTATAACTGCATGCCGATTGCTCGTTTAATTGGCAAAATGCCTTTTGAGTTGATTTAAGGGCAGGCACCCGATGTCAGCCATCTTAGGGTATGGGGCTATGCCGCTTATGTGCATGTCTCCCCTGAGACTCGATCCTCAAAGCTAGCCCCTAAAGCTGAGCTTATGATTCATATCGGCATTGCACTAGGCATGATGTCAAATTATATTTTCATGAGAACAACCAACCAAGTGTATACCTCTGCATACACCATCTTTGAGGAAGATAGATTCCCGAAGTGCACAAAAGTGAGAACCTCCTTGAGACGAGAACTATCTGCTTCTAAGGATGGCCCTTCCTTTGGTCCAGACCTTCCAGGTCTCTCAGATGACCAGCCCGGTCCACCGTTCTCACCATCACCACCTTCTACCTGTCCTGCCACTCCAGAGCCTTTACCGCCACAAAGGCCAGTTACTCCACAGAGGCGTCAGCCTCCAGCACCTCTAGCCATTCCTCCCACTCCCCATCGCTTGCAGCGAGAACACCATGTGCGAACTCGCCCAGATAATGTGTATGGTGACGACTGACACCCAGTAGAGCAAGAGTGGGACTTGGATAGACTGTGCTGATGGCGTGACATTGTTGGTGAGCCCAGACGCTCGTCCTGTCTGGCAGAACCGGCTCCTCGGATGCCTGGTGAGACTCCCGACACTTCTGTGCCGCATAGCCCCCAACTCTCACAAGTGTTAAGACTGAATGGACGGACTCCTGTACAACTCCAGAACTCCGGAGCTGAGGTGAATGGGGTGTTGGCTTCATCTTATGTGGTGCGCCCTTGCAACAGAATCGTGCCCTGGGATTTCGGGCGGAGGGTTGGAGATTGGAGGTTGGAGGACTGGAGGTCAGAGGGCCAGAGGTCAGAGGGCCGGAGGTTAGAGGGCCAGAGATCAGAGGGCCAGAGGTCAGAGAGCCAGAGGTCAGAAGGTCAGAGGTTAGAGGTCAGAGGGTCGGAGGTCAAAGAGAGAATGTCAAGCCCTCAGAAGGGGTCACAGGGAGAGGATTAGGAGTTGGTCATCAATGTTGATATTCGAACTGAGGTCTACAGGCAGTAAACTACAGAGTTTATATACGGAGGGAAAACCGGATGACTAAGTCCGGAGTCGGAATGAAGTATGTACCGGAAGTGTCAAGTATTGGCTCTACTGAGTCGGAGTCTCAGGATTATGCTCCGAGTGAGCAATGACATCGGAGTAGTTCTAGTACCAAAGGATGAAGCACATGTAGTTCGGAAGAACAGGAATGGAGGCAAATGAGAAACAGGAGTCATAGGAATTTACTAATGTCAGTCCGGGCAAAGTAAACAAGAGAGAAAAGTGGAAAAGAGTCCAGAGTGTCCGGAATTGGGCTTTGAGGCCCGGATATGACAACAAGACAGCAAGTTGTTCCCTTCTGAACAGGAGGTTGAGCGCCTATGTCGGGAAGGGGGAGTAGGTTTAATCGCGCATCTAATGTCAAAGGCCATACCTCATGGATTGTCTTCTGCAGAGATGAAACCCGTACGTGAGTGGACATATAGGGACATCCTTAAATTCCCTTCAGCTGAACAGAAGGAGTAGAGAGCTGCCTATAAACAGGAGCTTAAAATGTTGCGTGAGTGACAAGTCTACGAACTTGTGGATGTGCCCAAAGGGCATAAGGTTATTGATAACCACTGGGTATTTGACATAAAATCTGATGGTCACAAAAAGGCACGCCTTGTTGCCAAAGGTTTCACCCAGGTCGAGGGTGTTGACTTTGACCAAATCTTCTCTCCAGTAGTGCATTTTGAGACCATGCACTTAATGCTTGCACTCTCTGCACTTGAGAACTGGCATATTGAGGCACTTGATGTCCAATCAGCCTTTTTTTATGGAAAACTCACAGAGGAACTCTATATGAGACAACCCAATGGCTTTAAAGTTAAAGGCCAAGAGCACAAAGTCTGCTGACTTTTACATGCTACTTATGGTCTGAAACAAGCAGCCATAGCATGGTGGGAAACCCTTAATGAGTCTATGAAGGATTTGGGCTTTGAGCGACTCAAGTCTGACGCTGGACTATTCCTCTATCGGAAGAAGAGCATGTCAATCGTTGTTGCTGTTATATATATTAATGATGCCATGTTCTGCGGTCCCTCCAAGGAAATCGTAGATGAGATTAAGGTGAAGTTTATGAGTTGATGGGAATTATGCGATCTTGGTGTACTAAAAGAGTATCTTCGCATGCGCATCCGACAATCAGGAAGGTCGATCTTAATTGATCAAAATGACTATCTCCTGAAAGTTGTTGAGTGCTGTGGAATGATCAACGCCAGATCTGCCCCAACTCCTTTGCCCGAGGGTTATTACCCTCTCTCTAATATAGATCCTATAGACCCTGAACTACGATCCCATTACCAGATGGTAATCAGTTCCCTTCTGTACCTTTCTCTTGGTACACATCCTGACATCACCTATGCTATAACAGCAATGGCGAAGCATTCTGCGAATCCTTCACAGGATCATCTCAACAGGGCACTTTATATTTGTCGTTACCTCAATGGTACACGTGACACTACCCTTGTTTATGATGGTGCATCTGAAGCTGGATTAATCATGCATACGGACTCAGATTGGGGATCTGATCCCAATACACAGCGATCAACTACCGGATATGTAGTGAAACTAGCCAATGCTACAATAGCTTGGAAGACACATCAGCAGAGTCGAGTTGCTTACTTCTCTACTGAAGCAGAATACATTTTGCTCTCTGATTGTAGTCGCCAACTGGTATGGTTGAACTCTTTGTTCAAAGAGCTAGGATACGATTTGAAGCCGATCCCCCTGTGCAGTGACAATCAGGGATCCATCTTTATGGCATCTAATCCAATTACCAAAAAGCAATCCAAGCACATAGACATTTGCTGGCACAGAATTCGAGAATTTGTCCACGAGAAGTTGATTAAGCTATTCTATATCGAAGGCTCTGAGAACCCTGCCAATTTACTCACAAAGAATCTTGGTAGAGTAAAGTTCATAAAATTCCAATCTCAGTATGGCTTAATCTACAGTGACACACAGTCCAAGTGAGCCAGTTCTTTATGTTTTTCTATTACCATGTACAAAACATGGGGAAGTGTTGAAAGAGCACATTACATGACTGTGGTACTCAACCTCCATATTAGTAGATTACCATTTGTAGTAGTCATGTGATAGCTATAGGCTATCACTATATAAGAACAAACTCATAGCTGAGTTCTAATAATACTCTTGACCTCCAACCACTATCATCGCATCTAAGCTTACTACCCAACTCCCATACAATGTGAGTACCCAGTAGCTAGTACGAAACCTGTGGTTCTCTACATTGGGTCCCTGATGCTCCCCTAATCGTCGAGACAGACACATCCAACTACACCATTACTGGCATCCTTTCCATCTGATGTCCAGATGGTGAAGTCTGCCCCATCACTTTTTACTCCCATACCCTCTTCACTCCAGAACTCAACTATAATACCCACAAGAAGGAATTACTAGCCATCCATGAGTCCTTTCAGACTTGGCAGCACTACCTCGAGGGCTCTGAAACTCTGATCAATATAGTTATAGATCACAAGAACTTAGAATATTTCACAACCACCAAACTCCTGACCCAACATCAAGCCCAATGGTCAGAGTTTCTCTTGCAGTTCAACATGGTCATCCACTTCCATCCCAGATGCCTGGGTGCAAAACCCAATTCCCTTACTAGACACTGGGACGTCTATTCCAAAAAGGGGAATAGGGACTATGCACAAGTAAATCTGCATAACCTCCAACCAATCTTTACCCAAGAACAACTCACATCGTCCCTCAGGGCAACGATTTTAGCAACTTCAGTCCTCTGGGCCAGTATGTTGTTTGACATTGAATCCCTACACAATGACATCCTGTCCGCTCTCCCCTCCGACTCTATTGCCTCTGTCCATATGTTCACCTCTGAACCCCCTGACTCTTGCTAGACCGTTGACTCTGAAGGCTTTTTACACCTAGATGATCGCATCTATGTCCCTGACACTGATGATTTCTGCCTTCGAGTCCTCTGGTACAAGCACGACCACCTGCTCTCCAGTTATTTTGGACAAAACTGGACATTGGAACTCATCTACCACAAATACACCTGGCTAGGCATCCAGACCTTTGTCAAGAACTACATTTCATCCTGTACAGCTTGTGCCTGCACCAAGATCCCTAGACATAAGCCCTATGGGCTCCTGAAGCAGCTCCTGATTCTGAAGAAGCCATGAAACTCAATCTCCATGGACTTTATTGAATAACTCTCCCCATCCTCTGGACATACTGCCATCTTAGTCATTGTGGACAAATTGTCCAAACAATGCATTTTTATTCTGACCAATGACAAGGTGACATCCCCAGAACTAGCGAAATTATTCCTGCTCCATGTTTTCTTCAAGCACGGAGTTCCCTCACATATCACCTCTGATCGAGGCTCAGAGTTTGTCTCCCATTTCTTCTGGTCACTTGGCAAGGCGCTTGACATCCAACTCCATTTCACCTCTGGTTATCATCTGGAGGGTGACAGACAGACAGAACGGATGAACTAGACACTGGAACAATACCTCTGGATCTACTGCAACTACCAGCAGGACAACTGGTTTGAACTCCTGCTTCTCACGGAGTTTTTGTACAACAATGCTCCCAATGCTACAACCAGTGTCTCACCATTCTTTGCTAACAAAGGGTATCATCCCAATATTTCTGTCTACCCCGAATGCAACCTTACCTCCACCTAAGCCCAAGAATACTCTGTTGACCTTGATTTCCTCCACCACCTCCTCTGAGAAGAGATAGCCCTTGCTCAGCAGCATTATCAAGGACCTGCAGATGCCAAATGAACAAACTCCAGTGCCAGACTTCAAAGTCGGTGACCAGGTCTTCATCAAAGCAAAGTATTTCCACTCCACCTAACCCTCTAAGAAACTCTCTGAAAAGAACTTGGGTCCTTACAAAATCATCGCTCAAGCAAGCTCTCTCTTATTCACCCTCTGGCTCCTAGAGAACATAAAGTCCATGCATCCAGTCTTCCATGTCTCTCAGTTAGAGCCCTCCATTCCAAATACCATTCCAAACTGCACACAGTCACCTCCACCTCTGGTTGAGATTGATGGCAAACCGGAATATGAAATCGCAGAGATTTTTGATTCAAAGATGGATCGAAAAAGACGGAATTGCAAACTCCTGTACCTTGTCCAGTGGTCTGGATATGAAGGGACTGATGAGGAAACTTCATGGTTGCTAGCAACAGAATTAGGTCATACTTCAGAACTTATATTGAACTTCCATCTTTGGTACCCAGAAAGGCCTAGACCTTATCCCACTTGATTCCTTCATCCTCATCCTCATGCTCTGCTGTCATCGCTTCCACTCTCTCCTGCTTTCAACCTCTGCCTCTCCGGTTCCTTCATCTGACTCCAACTCCAACTCCTTCAACCCATACTTATTTTCATTGTTCAGGTAAACCTCCATTGTCTTGTCATCCATGCTCTATTTTTTCTTTTTATTTTCAGTTCTGCAAATCAACAGTATCACATGACTCTCAATGGCCTTCAAGGGTTCAGGCCTAAGAGAGGGATAATGTCATATCCCAGAACTCCAGAGTTCAACTCCAGACATTCCGGGTCTACTCCAACATAACTCTAGACTGTTTTGTGTTTCCTTTGTAGTTAATACACTCGGACCCATACATTATTAACTTACCATGACTCCATTGATTACTCATCTCCTTACATTCTATTTCTCGCTTAGATACCAGTGCTCGCCTAGGAGCACAGCTCTGAGGCTGTGCTCCAGAATCATTTTTTCTCCAATACCTCTAGTATATACTTTCTTCCAATTCCAGACTTAGTCATCCAATTCCCCTCCATATATAAACTCCGTACTTTGTACCATATCTCCTCAGTTCAAATATTGAGATAACTATCCCTCTAGAACTCGAGATTCTCCCAATCAAACTTCTTAAGTTGTTGCACAACTTAAGCTCCAATATATCTCTGACCTCCGACCCTCTGTCCATAAATCCAGGACACAGATCTCTTGCAAGGGCACACCACATAAGATGAAGCCAAAGTCTCACCCCTTCAACCAAACTCCAGAGTTCCACAGTTACACCCAGAGTTCTCTCTGTCTATTAGATTTAAAGTTTAACAACAACTACCAGCAAGACAACTGGTGCAAGTTCCTGCCCCTCATGAAGTTCATCTACAACAATACTCTGAATGCTATCACCAGTGTCTCTCCATTCTTCACCATCAAGGGTTATTATCTAAACATTTCTGTCCATTCTAAACATGATCTTACCTCTACCCAAGCCTAAGAATACTCCATTGATCTCAACTCCCTCCATAGCCTTCTCCATGAAGAAATAGCCCTAGCTCAGCAAAAGTATCAAGAACCTGCAGATACCAAACAAACTCTGGCACCAGACTTCAAAGTTGGCAATCAGGTTTTTATTAAGGCAAAATTCTTTCACTTCATGCATCTCTTCAAGAAACTCTCCAAAAAGAATCTAGGTCCTTATGAAATCATAGCTCAAGCCAGCATGCTTTCATTCATCCTCTGGCTTCAAGAAAACATGAAATCTGTGCATTCAGTCTTCCATGTTTCTCAGCTAGAGCCCATAATCCCCAATATTATTCCAAACTGCATGCAATCACCTCCACCTCCAATTGAGATTGATAGTGAACTAGAATATCAGATATCAGAAATCCTTCACTTAAAGATATATTGAAGGTAACAGAACTGCAAACTCCTGTATTTAATGTGGTGACTGAGATATGAAGAAATAGATGAAGAAACTTCGTGATTACTTACAACAGAACTTGGTTATACTTTGAAGCTCATTGTGGACTTTCATCTCTGGTATTTGGAGAGGCCCAGATCTTACTTCACTTGATCTATCAACATTTGCAAAATTATCTATTATACTTTCTTGCTCTTGTCCTCTTTGTCCTTTTCTCTTTCTCTATTCTCTACCTTTATCCATGTTAACTCTACCTTTCTGGCTTCCCTCTTCTCCATTGCCAACTTCTCTACCTCTGCCATTCTAATCCCATTATCCTCATTTTTCTTGTTTTTCTCCTTTCACACCTTTGTCTATTGCCTCTACTCTATTATTTTTTCAACTACACCAATTACTAGTACTATGTGATCCTCAATGGCCTTCAAGGGTTCAGGCCTAAGAGGGAAATACTGTTATATCCCAGGCCTCAAAGCTAACTCTGGATATTCCAGATATACTCCAGCATAGCTCTAGACTCTTTTCTACATTCTTTTCTTGTTCACTTTGCCCAAACTAACATTAGTCAATTTCTATGACCTCTGTTTTTCATTTGCCTCTGTTCCTGTTCTTCCGCACTACTTATGCTTCATTCTTTGGTATTAACACTACTCCAATGTCAGTGCTCACTTGAAGCATGATCCTAAGGCTTCAACTCAGTAGAGCCAATACTTAATACTTCCAATACATACTTTATTTTGACCCCAGACTTAGTCATCTGATTTTCCCTCTATATATAAACTCTGTAGTTAACCATCTATAGATCTTAGTTTGAATATTGATATAGACAATCAACCAACTATGACAACTCTAACTTCTCTCTCATTCTATGAACCCCATTAGAGCTTGACATTTTCCTTTCTTTTTACTCTCCTCAGACCTCTGACTCTCCAATCTCTAACCCTTTAATCTCCAACTCTCCAACCTTCAACTCTTCAATCTCTAACTCTCCAACCTCTAACTCTCCAATCTTTGACTCTCCAACCTCTAACTCTCCAATCTCTGACCCTCCAACCTTCAATCCTCCAACCTTTGACCCTTTGATCTCTAACTCTCCAATCTCTAACCCTCTAATCTTCAACCCTCCAACCTTTGACCCTTTGACCTCTAACTCTCCAATCTCTAACCCTTCAACCTTTGACCCTCCAATCTTCAACCCTCCAATCTTCAACCCTCCAATCTTTGACCCTCCAATCTTTGACCCTCTAATCTCTGACCCTCCAACCTCTGACCCTCCAACCTCTAACCCTTCAACCTTCAACCCTCCAACCTCTGACCCTCTGATCTCTGACCCTTCAATCTCTGACTCTTCAATCTTCAACCCTCCAATCTTCAACCCTCCAATCTCCAACTCTCCAATCTTTGACCCTCCGATCTTTGACTCTCCAATCTCTAACTCTCCAATCTCTAACCCTCCAATCTTCAACTCTCTGACCTCTAACCCTTTGACCTCTGACCCTCTGACCTCTGACCCTTTAATCTTTAATCCTCTAATCTCTAACTCTCCAACCTCTAACCCTCCAATCTTCAACCCTTCAACCTCTGACCCTCCAACCTTCAATCCTCCAATCTCTGACTCTCTAACCTTCAACCCTCCAACCTCTAACTCTTTGATCTCTGACCCTCTGATCTTTGACTCTCTGACCTTTGACCCTCTAACCTTTGACCCTTTGACCTCTGACCCTCTGACCTCTGATTCTCTGACCTTTGACCCTTTTACTTCTGACCCTTTGACCTCTGACCCTCTGACCTTTGACTCTCTGACCTCTAACCCTCTGACCTCTGACCCTCTGACCTCTGACCCTCTGACCCTCTGACCCTCTGATCCTCTAACTCTCTGACTCTCCAACCCTTCAATCTCCAACCCTCTAACCCTTTGACCCTCCAACCCTCCAACCCTTCAACCCTCCAACCCTCCAACACTTTAACACTTTAACCTCTGACCCTTCAACCTCCAACTCTCTAACCTCCAACCCTCCAACCTCCAACTCTCTAACCTCCAACCCTTCAACCTCCAACCCTTCAACCTTCAACTCTCCAATCTTCAATTCTCCAACCTCTGACTCTCTAACCTCCAACCCTCCAACCTTTAACCCTTCAATCTCTAACCCTCCAATCTCCAATTCTCCAACCTCTGACTCTCCAATCTCTAACCCTCCAACCTCCAACCCTCCAATATCCAATCCTCCAACCTCCAATTCTCCAATCTCTGACTCTCCAACCTCCAACCCTTCAATCTCCAACCCTCTAGCCTCCAATTCTCCAATCTCCAATCCTCCAATCTCTGACTCTTCAACCTCCAACCCTCCAACCCTCCAACCTTCAATCCTCCAATCTCCAACCCTCCAACCTTCAACTCTCTAACCTCTGACTCTCCAACCTCCAACCCTCCAATCTCTGACCCTTTTGCCTGAAATCCTAGGACACAATTCCATGCAAGAGCACACCACATAAGATGAAGCTAACACTCTGCTCACCTAAACTCCAGAATTCCAGAGTTGTACAGGAGCCCATCCATCTTGTCTTAACAGAAAGGAAGAAGGAAAGTAAAGATATCTGACCATACACTCAGTCAATATGCATGCAATAATTGAGGCTATTTCATCACAGAGAATTGTGGTTCTCCATAGCATTGCACTTTACTCTGCTAAACTGCAACTTATTCAACTTTACACTTCTTCTACCCCATTTCATCATAACCATGCCTTATTGAAGTTCTTTTTTTTTCCTGAAAACACACATAGCAATGCAATAGACTACTACTTTTTTTCTTCTATTAAGCTTCAAAATCTGGCCTCATGGGTATTTGTTACTGCTAGTATCCAGGACAGTTGCCTAATTAGGCATACTTTGGTAAGCACTGCCTACTCTCAATGTCACTCATAAATACATCAAATGTCTTCAATCTTACCACATGTGTTGCTAGCTTCTATATATGGGCCTAGAGGCTGTCAAAGATCTCCAAGATCTAGATCTCTGGACTAGTGAGTTGTGTTATGGAAATCCTCTTTAATCCATTGGACCTTTGATTTCTTTTCTTTACTTCTTAAAGCCTAAGTCCATTAAAGAGGACCACTGCCTAGAGAATACCACTACCACTGCCCTTGTAAACAACATGAGGTAATGATAGATGACTCAAAGCTGACAGTGCCCAAGTTCAACTACACCTGAGCACAACACTACACAAGCTTAACTTGAACATGCTCACAATATCAAATTATTCCATTCCTTGAGAATAAGGAACATCTAGCTCCAAGATACACTAATGGCTCAAGTGTAGATGATTATACCTCTATTTGCCTGCTGTTTTGTGACCAGCTTCATGTATACTCTCCTGCTCACTTCCAATTCTACCTTTCATTCTTTGCTCACACTGGCATGGCAACTCAGTGATATAGTTTGTTTTTCTACCATGTCCATTTGGCATACTCTAGACAGGCAGCCCTGTACAAGTGCATTATTAACTATCTGTCTCTATTATGGGCCTACTAGTTGTTACTAATACACATAGCTTATATCTGCTCTCATATGGTAGTTCAACAGCCAGTGCACTGGCTACTTCTTTAACCTTGGGAAGGTCATCTGAAGACTGGGATGACTAGATCTAACTATGCCAGTTTTCATGGCTTCAGTCTTCCTCCTATGATATCTATCTCATCCTGCTTTCTATGAGATTACCTTCATCATACTCAAAGATTGGGATAAGTAGGCCTAACTATGCCAATCTCTGTGACTTCACTTTCCCCTCCCACAATGCCTATCTTATTCTACTTTCTATGAGATTGTGAAAGAGACAACCATCTCTATCACAACTGAACTATATTCATAAAAGCCTATAATGTCTTGGGCCCAAGTAAGTTACCTGCTTCTCCCAGCAATGTTTCACACTAATTTATCACCATGGCATGCTTAAGGTTCTTATATATATCAAAGCCAAGCCTAGTTCAAATATTCTCCTCAAAGAACCTGAGGTGATTGTAAATGATCTGTCCTCTGGCATATAATCACAGTCTGCTCTTGCCATGTTTCTATAGCCATCAAACATCACATTTCTATTCTCTATCCATAATATCATACTTGTAACTTATACTATTGAGACTAGTACTAATCAACATCTCAATGGATTATCATATACCACCAGCATTACCATGGTACTAGGCAACTGTCATATCCCAGGCTTCAAAAGCCAACTCCAGATCTTCTGGACAAACACCAGTATAACTCTGGACTATTTCCTATCTTCTGCTTTGTTCATTTCTTCTGAACTTACATTAGTAAATTCCTTTGACTTCCATTTTCCATTTGCCTCCATTCCCATTCTTCTGGACTACTCATACTTCCTTACACTTCATCCTTCAGTATTAGAACTACTCCAATGTCACTGCTTACTCAGAGCATGATCCTAAGACTTCAACTCAGTAGAGCCAATCTTTGACACTTCTGGTATATACTTCATTTCAACACCAGACTTAGTCATCTGGTTAACCCTCTGTATATAAACACTGTAGTTTACTATCTGTAGATCTTAGTTCAAATATCAACATTGACATTGATGACCAACTCCTGATCCTCTCCCTGTAACCTTTACTGAGGGCTTGATGTCCTCTCTTCCCCCTTCAACCCTCTAACCTTCACCCCTTTGATCTCCAGTTCTCTGACCTCCAACCTCTGATCCCTGTTCAAAATCCTGGGGCAAGGTTCCATTGCAAGGGCACACCACACAAGATGAAGCCAATACCCTGTTCATCTCAACTCCAGAGCTCTGGAGTTGCACAGAAGTTCATCTGCTCAGTTCTAATAATAGCATTCCACACAACTCACTGGCACTAACATTTACCCCAAGGCTTGTTATTCCAGACATTCCCATTTGCAATCCTAATGGTAGCCACTGTTATGACTAGCTCAACTAGGGACTAAGGTCACTAGTGGTGAGAGCTTGATAGGAGATCCTCAAGCAAGGTGGCTAGAAGGGAATGTATGAGAAGGAGTCCTTTCTGATGTTACTAACTCAGAGGGAAGTAGGGCTCAATCTAGAAAAGATTATGACTGGAAGTTTCTGTTATAACTGAACAAACAGACTCCTGTGTAACTCTAGAACTCTGGAGCTGAGATAAACGGGGTGTTGGCTCCACCTTGTGTGGTGTACCCTTGCAATGAAATCTTGCCCTGGGATTTTGAATAGGGGTTGGAGATTAGAGGTCAGAAAACCAAAGGTCAAAGAGCCAAAGATTAGAAAGCTAGAGGTTAGAGGGTCGAAGGGGGGAGAGAGGATATCAAGCCCTCAGTAGAGATTACAGGAAGAGGATCAGGAGTTGGTCATCTATGTCAATGTTGATATTCAAACTGAGGTCTACAGGCAATAAACTACAGAGTTTATATATAGAGGAAAAACTGGATGACTAAGTCCAAAGTTGGAATAAAGTATGTACCAGAAGTGTCAAGTGTTGGCTCTACTGAGTCAAAGCCTCAGGATCATACTCTGAGTGAGCACTGACATTGGAGTTATGTTAATACTAAAGGATAAAGCATAAGGAAATATGAGTAGTCTAGAAAAATGGGAACAGAGGTAAATGAGAAATGGAAGTCATAGGAATTTACTAATGTCAGTCTGGGCAAAGTGAACAAGAGAGAATTGTGAAAAAGAGTCTGGAGTTACACCAGAGTATGTCTAAAGTATCTGAAGTTGGCCTTTGAGGCCCAGATATGACAGTTCCAGTGCTTAAGCTTTCTGGCTTATATAGATTCTATGTATTTGTACATGTTGTGCTATATAGGCTATATAGAGTATTGTGTCTGGGAGACTGGGTATGTCTCATAGACTATCTATAGTAATCATGGCAAGTTATAACAAGTCTTAAATATGAGAGGTAAATGCCATTGGATGCAAGATTCATGGGCTATGCATGTGAAAAAAAAGTAAGTCATAGACAAGGCAATGATGAGGCTGTAACTGTACTTTATTAGTGCTAATGCATAGGTTTGCATAGCATTATGTGCATATGAGGCATAATTGGAGATAGGGTCATAGACTGTGAGTCATGTGGGAAAAAAGATAAAATGGAAATAACAACTCATGCCTTGTCATAGAGTCTGGGTCTAGACCTGATTGTGATTAGATTGTGGTTAAGATCTAACAGGATCTTATATAGCCTTGGCATAGCTATATGGCTATTGTTATGCATAAGACAAGAGTTAAGGGATTATTGTTAAAGTAGGGTACTCATGAAGAGATGTTGTCTTAGTTACTCTAACTAGGGACTAAGGTCAACATTGAGAGTAGTAAACATGCAGTTTGGTACTTGAACAATCAAGAGAAAGACTTTGATAGGGTTCAGACTAGGGATGATAGAAGGTCTTGATGGGATTCAGACTAGGGATAATGCAAGGCTATGTGATATTGCATAGATGAAATATGAGGACAGTACATGGAGATAGATGGTTTAAATAGGCAAGAGATCCCCAAAGATTAGCTAATCAAGAGAAGCAGATAGAACTTGATAGAACAATTAGCTAAGTATTCCAAAGAAGTTTATTAGAAAAGGAAATGATAAGGATGTCTAGGACATGAAATACATTAACAAGACAACAGTGAGAAACCAAGTATGAATAAATAGAAAGCTTGATCCTATAGAGAAAGTAGTAGAGCTTTAATGAAATACAAAATCAAGAGAAACACATCAGGGTATTCAACAAGAATAAAGAACAAATGAGAATGTAAACAAAAAACTGTAATAGCTGTGGTTATGAGGCATGGCATGCATTAGACATATATATGTGGTCTAGGCTTTGGGACTTTCCATAGCCTTGTCATGGGTCATGTAATGTGTTATGTAATGTGGATTATTAGAGTTATGTGTGACATGAGTGGCAATCATGGGAGATTGTTGTGTAAGCAGTAGCAATCATTATAGCCACCATCTAGAAAGTGAGTTATAGCAAGATATTGTCAAGCACTGGAGACAACCCAGTGCTCAGTCTCCATACCCCACTCAAGGACTCCATAGTTGCCTTGTTGGTTTTTAGGCAACAATCAGCTTTTTGCACCAAAATGCTAGCAGTAATTGTTAACTACACTTGAGCTCATTGACAGATAGATGCCAGTGTTCCATCATGCTCATGTCTTTAACTCAGTGATGCTTTCTCACTAAGTGTGTCTACATGACAGGTTCCAATCTAATAAGGCCAGGTTTCTCATTGCTTGTCCCAAGACCATGCATGGCCATTGCACTCTGTTACATACCATAATGCTGCTTGCTAGGCATGTAGAGACCATGAGATGGGAGGCATAGTGGGACCTTCAAGGGTTTTGGCAATCATGCATTCAACAAGGCCCATATTCTTATTGTCAATCTGCCTACCTCATGGATATCTCTACCCTTATTTTACAATAATCTAGTGGTTATGATCAATGAAGCCTAATTTCATGCTTGAGCTGGCCATTGCTAGCTTACTCATGTCTACTATAGTAATCTTCTGCTCATTGTCATGTTATGTTTGCTCACACCTATATATTTTGCTTAGTCATCTGGCAATATCAATATTGTCTTGCTGTTCCTTGCTTTTAAGTCTTGAGTCATGTGACAACTACTATCTTGAGTACTTTCTTAAATCAAACACAATTATCTTGAATGAGTAGAGTAAGGAACAAGGGCAAAGGGAGAAATGAATGCCAATGGTGGCTATATGAAATCCCAGTCCCAAAACAGAGATGGAACCTGGGAACCCAAGATGCATCTCATGCCACACACTACCATGGGGTCAGATGGCCAATTAGATAGTACATCACACATCAATTTCTCAAGATAAGTCAGTTTAATCCAGAATTTTTACATGCTGTGTAGGGGCACAGCCCATTAAAATATAAAAGGATCCACCCATGAAGAACCCTGGATTACACCAAGCATGCTAACTAACCCATGCAGCTGGCACAGTGCATCTCAGAGAGTGAGTGAGTGAGTGAGTGAGTGAAAGTATCTGTTATGACTAACCCAGCTAGGGATTAGGCAGCATGTCACTGATCACTAGCAGAGGGAGCTTGATAGGAGGGGCCTCAAGCAGGGGTTAGAAGGGGGGAGATGTTATAAAAGGAGTAGCTCTAAGAGAGAAGTGCTAAGGGCTAATCTAGAAGAGATCAAGACTAGGGACTCTAGTGCTTGGGCTTGCTAGTATATATAGATTCTATGTGTTTGTACATGTGGTGGTATCTATCTATATAGGGTATAAGTCTGGGAGGCTGGTTGGTGTCTCACAGACTATATCTAGTAGTCATTGCAAGTGTTATATCCAGGCCTCAAAGCCCAATTCCAGACACTCCGGACATACTCTAGCATAATTCCGGACTCTTTTCCGCTTTTCTCTCCATTCATTTCTTCCAGACTGACATTAGTAAATTCCTATGACTTCCATTTCTCATTTGCCTCTGTTCCCGTTCTTCTGAACTACATGTGCTTTATCCTTCGGTATTAGAACTACTCCAATGTCATTGCTCACTCGGAGCATGATCCTGAGGCTCCAACTCAGTAGAGCCAACACTTGACACTTCCAGTACATACTTCATTCCGACTCTGGACTTAGTCATTTGGTTTTCCCTCTGTATATAAACTCTGTAGTTTACTGCCTGTAGACCTCAGTTCGAATATCGACATAGACTATCAACAAAGACTATCAACATAGACAACCGAGTCTATCTTCCTCTCGTTCTCCTATGATCTTCATTGAGGGCTTGACACTCTCTCTCCTCCCTTCGACCCTCAAATCTCCAGACCTCAGATCTCCGGACCCCAGACCTCCAACCTCCAACCCTCTGTTCGAAATACTGGGGCACAATTCCGGTGCAAGGGCATACCACATAAGGTGAAGCCAACGCCCCATTTGCCTCAACTCCGGAGTTCCAGAGTTGCACAGGACTTAGTCAGTTCACTTTTAATAGCAAGTCATGGTGAGTCATAAAATAAGAGAAATAAATGCCATTGGGTGTAAGACCTATGGGCTATGCATATAAAGTGGAAGTGAGTCATAGGTGAGGCAGTGACAAGGCTGTGATGGTGCTTCATTAGTGCCAATGCATAGCATAGGTATATATATGGCATAATTGGCAATAGAGTTATGGGCTTTGAGTCATGTGAAAATGAAGGTGAAGTGAAAATGACTCATGTCTTGTCATAGGGTTCAATTCTAGGCCAGATTGTGGTTGGATCATGGTTAAGATCTGATAGGGTCTTGCATAGCCATATGGCTGTGATCATGAGGCATGTCATACATTGGGGGCATGTTCATAGTCTAGGCTGTGGGGACTTTCCATAGCCTTACCCTAGGTCATGTGACTGGTCATGTGACTGTGTCTGGTGGGCTCTGTGGTTTTACAAGTGACAGGCATGGGAGATTATTGCATAAGCAGCAAGAATTGTTACAGTATCATATTCTAGGCTTCAAAAGCTAACTCCAGATCTTCTGAATGAACACTGGTATAACTCCAAACTATTTCCTATCTTTCACTCTGTTCATTTCATCTGGACTTACATTAGTAAATTCCTTTAACTTCTATCTTCCCTTTGCCTCCATTTCCATTCACCCATACTACTAATACTTCATTACATTTTGTCCTCTGGTAATAACACCACTCTGATGTCAATGCTCACTAGAAGCATGATCCTGAGACTCTGACTTAGTAGAGCCTACACTTGACACTTCTGGTACATACTTTATTTCGACTCTAGACTTAGTCATCCAGTTTTCCCTCCATATATAAACTCTATAGTTAACTGCCTATAGATGTCAGTTTGAATATCAACATAGATGACATAGATGATCAACTCCTGATCTTTTCCCTATGATCTCTATTAAGGGCTTGACATTCTCTCTTCTCCCTTCAACTTAATGTTCTTACCTCTGACCTTCAATCCCCTGACCTCCTGACCTCCAATCTTTTGATCTCTAGCTCTCTGACCTCCAGTTCTCTAATCTCTAATCTCTGACCCCCATTTAAAATCCCAGGGCAAGATTCCTTTGCAAGGGTATATTACACATGGTAAAGCAAATGCCTCATTAGACCAACTCTAGAGTTCTGAAGTTACATTGGAGTCTATCTGTTCAGTTTTAACAGTATATTTGAACTAACATTTGCTTTGGAATTCTCAACCATGTTGATCCGCATGACATAGTTGCATGCAAGGGTAATCTATAACTCTCTACATACCTTAGGTAGCAGCTGCTGAGGCCCTAATCACATTGAATAGTCCCATAGCTTCTCTGCTGGTTAAAGCACTTCTCCTATATCTCAAGTACACTTACCTTTGCAGTCCTCTATGCCCAGAGTGTATATTAAAGAGCTCATGGATGTCAGTGATCTTGCCAACCCCCTTAGCTTTCTTTGTTAAAGTACAAGCTTAACCACTAAGCAAAAGGCCTGAGCCAGTACTGTCCACCTCAGTACTGGCAATATGGGCTCTGTTATATTAGAACTTTATTGCTAAGTTGAAGCTCAGTACTCTGAGGCTAGTCAATCTCTACTCATGCTTCTAAGTAGCATTAACTTGTTATGATCTATTGTGACCCTGCATCAACATTCTTATCCCTAGCATCCATGGTCATGCTGCAAAGATTGAAACTCTGGAAACCAAACCAGAGGCCTTTGTTGAGGCAAAAAAATAGTCCATGACCTCCATGACTCTACATGAACTAGAGGTTGCATTGCCTTTTCCTGTGTACCCAAGGAGATCCAACTCAACATGTCTGCTCTCTCAAATCTGAAATCACTCCTACCCTCCATCTCCCTAGTCTCTTAGAACATTCCTCCTTTTCCCACATTAATAGATTCTAGCTCTTCTAATTTCTTTATAAATTCAACATTCATGAAGAATGGACTTTCAGTCTACTTTGTCCCTCCACTATCCCTCCATTTGTTCAATGGCACCTTGAATTCCTCTATGACTCAAGCCATCAACCTCTCCATTTATTTTTTAACTGGTAATATCACTCCAACAACATTTTATGTCACTCTGCTAGATAGTTCTTGTTCTATTGTTCTAGGACACAACTGGCTTGCCCACTACAATCTATTAATTGATTGGGTTATAAGTGGTATTTCATTCTGAGCACCCAAGCATCCCATGCTAGCAAACCCAAGCTCAACTTTGCAGCCCTTGAAACTCATTCCTCTAGCTGACTCCAACTTCAATTCACTGCATATCTATGACTGCAAGGCACCATCTATTGCACTCATTAGTGCTCCTATCTTTGCACTTGCCTGTCATCTCAAGGGCTCCATGCAGTTTGCTCTGTCACTCCACTCTCAGAAGAGCAATCTTCACTCCATTTTTATTAACTCTGAACTAGTCAATCTCTCCAGAGTCTCTCCAGAATATCATGATTTCACAAATGTTTTCAGTGAGGGCAAGGCATTCAAGCTCACCCCATACTATGAATTTGATCTGAAGATCAAATTGAAAGAAGGAGCATTTCCACCAATAGATACTATCTATTCCCTGTCCATATCCAAACTCAAATCCCTCTAAGTATTTCTTGATGAACACCTTTCCATGGGATTCATCTGCTCTTTCACCTTCACTCATGCCACTCTGGTACTCTTTGTCCACAAGAAGGATGGTTTACTCTGCCTTTGTAAAGATTTCTGCAGACTTAACAAGATTATGAAGAAGGATTGCTATTCACTCCCCTGCATCTCCAACTTCCTAGATGCTCCAAGCCATGCTTGGATTTACACCAAGCTCAATCTCTGGCATGTATACTATCTAGTCTATATCACTACTGGAGATGAGTGGAAAACATTTTTCCAGATGTGCTATGGTTCATTTGAATGGCTTGTCATGCCATTTAGTTTTACCAATGCCCCTATAGCTTTCCAGTAGTTTGTCAACTCCATCTTCACAGATTTTCTTGATGTCTCTGTTATTATCTATCTGGACAATATTCTCATCTTCTTCAAAAATCACATGAAACATGAAGAGCATGTCCAGAAAGTACTCTGGTATCTTAGAAAACATGGACTTTATGCCAAACCTGAGAAATGTGAATTCCACAAAGACTCTACTGAGTATCTTGGATACCAACTCTCTCTGACTGGACTTTCCATGTTCTTAGAAAAGATGAAGGCTATCATTAATTGGCCTGAACCCTGGAAGATCCAAGACATATAGTCTTTCCTTAGATTCACTAATTTCTACCAGAGATTCATTGCCGACTACTCTAGACTTGTTGTTCTGCTTACCTGCCTCACCTGAAAGGGTACTCCATGGAATTTCAATGATATCTGTCACTTCACTTGCCAGCACCTTAAGAATACTTTTACTTCTGCTCCCATTCTATTCCATTGAATCCCCAACTCCCCTTTGATTATTGAGACAGATATCTCCAGCTATATTATGTGATCCTCAAAGGTCTTCAAGAGTTCAGGCCTAAAAGGGGGATACTGTCATATCCTGGGCTTCAAAAGCCAACTCCAGACTATTTTCTGTCTTCTGCTCTATTCATTTCATCCAGACTTATATTAGTAAATTTCTCTGACTTCCATCTTTCCTTTGCCTCTGTTCCTATTTACTGTCATATCTGGGCCTCAAAGCCCAATTCCGGACACTCTGGACATACTCCGGCATAACTCCGGACTCTTTTCCACTTTTCTCTTCATTCATCTCTTCCGGACTGACATTAGTAAATTCCTATGACTTCTGTTTCTCATTTGCCTCCATTCCCATTCTTCCGAACTACATGTGCTTCATCCTTCGGTACTAGAACTACTCCGATGTCATTGCTCACTCAGAGCATGATCCTGAGGCTCTGACTCAGTAGAGCCAACACTTGATACTTCCGGTACATACTTCATTCCAACTCCGGACTTAGTTATCCAGTTTTCCCTCTGTATATAAACTCTGTAGTTTACTGCCTGTAGACCTCAATTCGAATATCAACATTGACGACCAACTCCTGATCCTCTTCCCGTGACCCCTTCTGAGGGCTTGATGTCCTCTCTTTGACCTCCGACCCTCTGACCTCTGACCTTCTGATCTCTGGCCCTCTGACCTCTGGTCCTCCAACCTCCAACCTCCAACCCTCCGCCCGAAATCCCGGGGCACGATTCTGTTACAAGGGCGCACCACATAAGGTGAAGCCAATGCCCCATTCGCCTCAACTCCAGAGTTCCAGAGTTGTACAGGAGTCCGTCCATTTAGTCTTAACATTCACCCATACTACTAATACTTCATTATGTTTCATTCTCTGGTAGTAACACCACTCTGATGTCAGTGCTCACTAGAAGCATGATTCTGAGGCTCCAACTCAATAGAGTCTACACTTGACACTTCTAGTATATACTTCATTCTGACTCTGGACTTAGTTATCCAGTTTTCTCTCTGTATAT
Organism: Tylopilus aff. balloui; assembly: GCA_038089055.1. Taxonomy (NCBI): domain Eukaryota; kingdom Fungi; phylum Basidiomycota; class Agaricomycetes; order Boletales; family Boletaceae; genus Tylopilus; species Tylopilus aff. balloui. The sequence continues at coordinate 25,201 of JBBPKC010000228.1, forward strand.
AAACCCTATAGTTAACTGCCTGTAGACCTCAGTTCAAATATCAACATAGATAACATAGATGACCAACTCCTAATCTTCTCCCTGTGATCTCTGTTAAGGGCTTAATGTCCTTTCTCCTCTCTTTAACTTTACATCCTCACCTCTAACTTCTAATCCCCTAACCTCTAATCTTCTGATCTTTGGCCCTTTGACCTTTAACCTCTAATCCCCATTCAAAATTCTAGGGCAAGATTCCTTTGCAAGGGTACATTACACATAGTGAAGCCAATGCCTCATTAGACTAACTCTGAAGTTCCAGAGTTGCATTGGAGTCTGTCCATTCAGTCTTAATAGTAAATGAGTGAGTCTGAGTAAATAAGAGTCTGAGTGAGGATGGGTATGCATGCATTAAGAGTATACATGATAGTTTAGGTTTGATACTTAGGGGGGGTAGATGACATGGTGGAGTGAGTAAGTGAGTGAGTGAGAGTAAGTGAGAGTCTGAGTGAGGATGGGCATGCATGTGTCAAGAGTGTGTGAGAGTGCATATGATAGTCCAGGTTCAATATTTGGGGAAGCAAGTAACACAGTGAAGAGAGTGAGTGAGTGTCATATTCTGGGCTTTAAAAGTCAACTCTGGATCTTCTGGATGAACACCAGTATAACTCCAGACTATTTCCTGTTTTCTGCTCCATTCATTTCTTCCAGACTTATATTAGTAAATTTCTATGACTTTCGTTTCTCATTTACCTCCATTTCTGTTCTTCCAGACTACTCATACTTCCTCATGCTTCATCCTTCAGTATTAGAACTACTCTGATGTCATTGCTCACTCAGAGCATGATCCTGAGGCTCCGACTCAGTAGAGCCAACACTTGACACTTCCAGTACTTACTTTACTCTGACTTTGGAGTTAGTCAACTAGCTCTCCCCCCATCTATAGTTTACTGCCTGTAGACCTCAATTCAAATATCAACATAGACTATCAACATAGACAACTGAGTCTATTTTCCTCTTATTCTCCTGTGACCTTTGTTGAGGGCTTGATGCCTTCTCTTCTCCCTTTGACCCTCAGATCTCTGACTCTTAGACCTCCAACCCTTAGACCTCCAACTCTCAAACCTCCAACCCTCAGACCTCTGACCCTTAGACCACTGACCCTTAGATCTCCAACCCTCAGATCTCTAACCCTCAGACCTCCAGACCCTGGATCTCCAATCTCTGACCCTCTGCCCGAAATCCTAGGACACAATTCTGTTATAAGGGCACACCACATAAGGTGAAGCCAACACCCCATTCGCCTCAACTCTAGAGTTCTGGAGTTGTGCAGGACTTCATCAGTCTAGTCTTAACAGTATATTCGAACTGATATTTGCATTAGAATCCCTAACCATGTTAATCCACATGACATGGTCACATGCAAGGGCAATCAACAATCCTCTACACATCTTAGGCAGCAGCTGCCAAGGTCCTGACTCCATTGAACAGTCCCACAGCTTTTCTGCTAGTCAGAGTACTCCTCCCGCATCTTAAATGCACCCACCTCCACAGTTCTCTATACCTGGTGTACACATGGAAGAGCTCTTGGACATTAGCGACCTTGCCAAATCCCCTAGCTTCCTTATCCCTAGCATCCACAGTCACACTGCCAAGACCAAAACTCCAGAAACCAAACCAGAGGCCTTCACTGAGGCAAAAAAAATAGTCCGTGATCTCCATAACTCTACATGGACTGGAGGTTGCATTGTCTTTTCCCATGTACCCAAGGAGATCCAACTCAATCTCTCAACTCTGAAATCACTTCTACCCTCTGTCTTCCTACTTTCCCAGAACATCCCTCCTTTTCCCACATTAATAGACTCTAGCTCCTCCAATTTCTTCATAGATTCAACATTTGTGAAGAAGAATGGACTTTCAGCCTACTCCGTCCCTTCGCTATCCCTCTGTTTGTTTGATGGTACCTTGAATTTCTCCATGCCATTGACCTCTTCATTCATTTTTTGACTGGTGATATCACTTTGACAACATTTTATATCACTTCACTAGATGGTTCTTGTTCTATTATTCTAGGACACAACTAGCATGCTTGCTACAATCCATTGATTGATTGGGTTACGAGCGGTATCTCATTCCAAGCATCCAAGCATTCCATGCTAGCAAACCTGAGCTCAACTCTGTAGCCCTTGGAACTCATTCCTTTGGCTGACTCTGATCCCGATTCACCGCATACCTATGACTGCAAGGCACCATCTATTGCACTCATTAGTGCACCTGCCTTCACACTTGCCTGTTGTCTCGAGGGCTTAGTGCAGTTCACTCTGTCACTCTACTCTCAGGAGAGCAATCTCTACTCCATTTCTGTTGACTCCAAACTAGTTGATCTCTTTAGAGTTCCTTCAGAGTTTCATGATTTCACAGATGTATTCAGCAAAGGCAAGGCATCCAAGCTTGCCCTGCACCATGAATTCAATCTGAAGATCAAATTGGAAGAAGGAGCATCTCTGCCAATAGGTACTACCTATTCCCTTTCTATATCTGAACTTGAGTCCCTCCAAGTGTTTCTTGATGAACATCTCTCCATGGAATTCATTCACCCATCCAACTCTGCTCATGCCACTCCAGTACTCTTCGTTCACAAGAAGGACGGTTCACTTCACCTTTGTGTAGATTTCCACAGACTTAACAAGATCACAAAGAAGGACTGCTACCCACTTCTATACATCTCTGACCTCCTAGATGCTCCAAGCCATGCTCAGATTTACACCAAGCTCGATCTCTGGCATGCATACCACCTAGTCTGCATCATCACTGGAGATGAGTGGAAAACATCCTTCCAGATGTGCTATGGATTGTTTGAATGGCTTGTTATGTCATTTGATCTTACCAATGCCCCTGCGGCTTTCCAGTGGTTTGTCAACTCCATCTTCGCAGATCTCCTCAATGTCTTCATCATTGTCTATTTGAACGATATCCTTATCTTCTCCAAAGACTGCACAAAACACAAAGAGCATGTCTAGGAAATACTCTGGCATCTCTGAAAACATGGACTTTATGCCAAACTCAAAAAATGTGAATTCCACACTGATTTTACTGAGTATCTCAGATATTGACTCTCTCTGACTGGACTTTCCATGTCTCCAGAAAAGGTGAAGGCCATTGTTGATTGGCCCGAACCCTGGAAGGTCCAAGATATATAGTCTTTCCTTGGATTTGCTAACTTCTACCAGAGATTCATTGCCAACTACTTTGGACTTGTCATTCCACTCACCTATCTTACCCAAAAGGGTATTCCATGGAATTTCAACAACACCTGTCACTTTACTTTTCAGTACCTCAAGGACGCTTTCATCTCCACCCCTATCCTATCCCATTGGATCCCCAACTCCCCTTTGATCATCGAGACAGATACCTCCAACTATGCCATTGCCGACATTCTTTCCATCCAATGTCCGGACAATGAAATTTGCCTCATAGCTTTCTACTCCTATACTCTCTCTACTCCCAAACTCAAATATAACACCCATGACAAGGAATTGCTTGCCATTCACAAGTCCTTCTGGACATGGTGGTACTACCTTGAAAGCTCTGGAACTCTGATTGATGTAGTTACAGACCACAAGAACTTGGAATACTTTGCAACCATCAAACTCCTGACCTGGCATCAAGCCCGGTGGTTGGAGTTCCTCTCACAGTTCAATATGGTCATCCGCTTCTGCCTCGGATGCCTGGGTACAAAACCCAACTCCCTCACTAGACGCTAGAACATCTATCCCAAAGAGGGAAATAGAGACTATGCACTCATAAACCCCCAGAACTTCCATTCCATATTCACCTGAGAACAGCTCATGTCATCCCTTAGGGCAACAATTTTAGCAACTCCAGTCCTCTGGGCCAGTATGCTATTTGACATTGAGTCTCTTCACAGAAACATCCTATCTGTACTCTCCTTCAATCCCTTAGCATCTGTCCACATGTCCAACTGTGAAGCCTCTGACTTCTGCTAGACCATAGACTCTGAAGGCTTCCTCTATTTAGATAATCGCATCTACATCCCAGACGCAGATGATCTCCACCTCCAAGTTCTTTGGTATAAACATAACCATCCACTCTCTAGACACTTCAAACAAAACTGGACCTTAGAGCTTATCCACTGTGAATACACCTGGCCAGGCATCCAGACCTTTGTCAAAGACTATGTTTCCTCATGTACAGCCTGCGCACACACTAAAATCCCCAGACATAAGCCCTATAGGCTTCTAAAACAACTCCCCATTTCAAAGAAGCCATGAAATTCAATCACCATGGACTTCATTGAACAACTCCCCCCATCCTCTGGATATACCACCATCCTTGTAGTCATGGACAAATTGTCCAAACAGTACATTTTCATCCTGACCAACGACAAGGTGACATCTCTGGAGTTAGCAAAACTCTTCCTACTCCACATATTCTCCAAACATGAAGTTCCCATGCACATCACCTCCAATCAAGGCTCAGAGTTTGTCTTCCACTTCTTCCACTCACTCAGAAAAGCCCTAGATATCTGACTTCACTTCACCTCCAGATATTACCTGGAGGATAACAGACAAATAGAGCAAATGAACCAGACCCTGAAATAGTACCTTTGGATTTATTGCAACTACCAGCAAGACAACTGGTCCGAACTCCTATCCCTTGTGGAGTTCACCTACAACAATGCTCTAAACACTACCACTAGTGTCTTCCCATTCTTCACCAATAAAGGTTATCATCTGAACATCTCCATCCATTCTGAATGCAATCTCACCTTCACCCAAGCCTGAGAATACTCCATCAACCTCGACTTCCTCCACATCCTTCTCTGTGAAGAAATAGCCCTAGCACAGCAACAATATCAAGGACCCATAGACACCAAGTGAACTCTGGCACTGGACTTCACAGTCAGTAGTCAGGTCTTTGTTAAGGCAAAATATTTCTGCTTCATGTGCCCCTCTAAGAAGCTCTCCAAAAAGAACTTAGGTCCTTATGAAATTATAGCTCAAGCCAGCACTATTTTGTTCACCCTCCAGCTTTTGGAAAACATGAAGTCTATGCATCTGATCTTCCATGTTTCTCAACTAGAGCTTGAAACCCCTAATACCATTCTGAACCACACACAATCCCCTTCACCTCCAGTTGAGATTGATGGTGAACCGGAATATGAGATATCAGAAATCCTTGACTCAAAGATAGATTGTAGATGATGAAACTACAAACTCCTGTACTTGGTGCAGTGGTCCAGATATGAAGAAACAGATGAGGAAAGTTCATGGTTACTTGCAACTGAACTAGGTCGTGCTTCAAAATTGGTTGTGGACTTCCATCTCTGGTACCCGAAGAAGCCTGGACCTTACTCTGCTTGACCCATCAAAATCATTAACATTTGCAAGATTATCTACTACATGTCCTCATCCTCGCCCTCTTCATCCTCTTTATCCTCTGCTACCATCTGCTCTAACTCTGCCCATCTGGCTTCCCTTTCCTCCATCGCCAATGCTTCCACCTCTGCCACTTCGATCTCATTGTTTATGTCTTCTTCCCCATCTTCCTCATCCTCCTCATACTCATCATTCAGGTAGACCTTAGTCATCTTGAGGTTCACCAACTGTGACATCATGGACGTGAGGCAATCTAGTTGCCCCTTGATCGCATCCTGGTAGTCCCAGATCATCACCATGATAATCCGGGTGTACTCCATCAACTCCATTGCCCTTTCTGCCATGTCCTCCTCAGACCTTGTTTTCTTCCAAGGTTGCTCTGCCTCCTCCACATGCTATTTCTGCTTTTTCATCAACTCTATCCTCTCCTGGCTGGTGTTAAACTTTAAGCCAGATGGATAGAGAGAACTCCGGGTGTAACTGCAGAACTCCAGAGTTTGGTCAGAGAAGTAGGACTTCAGCTTCACCTTATGTGGTGCACCCTTGCAAAGGATCCATGTCCTGTATTTACGGACAGTGGGTTGGAGATCAGAGATATATCAGAGCTTAAGTCGTGCAACGACTTAAGAAGTTTGATCAGAAGAACCTCAAGTTCTGGAGGGGTAGTTATCTCGATATTCAAACTAAGGAGATATGGTACAAAATACAGGGTTTATATATGGAGAGGAATTGGATGACTAAGTCCAGAATTGGAAGAAAGTATGTACCGGAGAGGTCGGAGAGAAAATGATTCTAGAGCGCAGCCTTGAAGCTGTGCTTCTAGGCAAGCACTGGTATCTAAGCGAGAAATGGAATGTAAGGAGATGAGTAATCAACGGAGTCATGGTAAGTTAATAATATATGGGTCCAAGTGTATTAACTACAAAGAAAATGTGAAACAGTTCAGAGTTACGTTGAAGTAGACCCGGAAGGTCCGGAGTTGGACTCTGGAGTTCCAGGATATGACAGCTGGGCTGCTTATACCTTGCCTTCACATTGTGGCACTCCACACACGCCGTTGACTTTCCTGGACCTAGGGTGTAGTCCAGCCCCTGGTCCTCACACCTCTAGTATACCGGCACCAGCTCTACTCACCTCTTTCCCTTGCTGGAGCCTTGCTCCCTTGCCACCCACTCAGCCTGTAGTCTGTTAGCCTTGTTTGTCCACATGCTGGCAGATTTACCCACCTCTAGGTCTTCACCTCCACCTTCACATGTCATTGCTCAGCCTCTTGCTCAGCCCCCCTCTGGGCTTCCTCCTCTGCTCTCCTTTACTCCTTTTCCTTTCATACCTTCGTCCAATGCCTCTGCTTTACCACCTTCGCATCCCATAGCTTGTCACCATTCTTAGCACACTCCACCAGGCACTCATTGTCCCACTCCTGAATATCCATGTACTTGGACATGGTGGTATAGCACTGAGAGGTTAGTAGCAGAATACCCAGACTTTATATCTCAGAGGAGATTTCCATGCTCTACTACATTTTTTCAACTCTGTCAATCAACAGTATCACATGAATCTCAAGAGCCTTCAAGGGTTCAGGCCTAAGAGGGGGATACTATTATATCCCAGGCTTCAAAAGCCAACTCTGGATCTTCCAGATGAACACCAGTATAACTTCAGACTATTTCCCATTTTCCACTCCATTTATTTTTTTCAGACTTACATTAGTAAATTCCTTTGACTTCTGTCTTCCATTTGCCTCTGTTCCCATTCTTCCAGACTACTTATACTCCCTTATACTTCATTCTTTAGTATTAGAACTACTCTGATGTCATTGCTCACTTGGAGCATGATCCTAAGGCTTCAACTCAGTAGAGCCAACACTCGACACTTCTAGTACTTACTTTACTCCAACTCCAGAGTTAGTCATCTAGCTTTCCCTCCATATATAAAACACTGTAGTTTACTACCTGTAGACCTTAGTTTGAATATTGACATAGATGACCGAGTCTATCCTTCTCTCATTCTCCTGTGATCTTTGTTGAGGGCTTGACATCCTCTCTCCTCCCTCTGACCCTTAGACCTCCAACCCTCAGACCTCTGACTCTCAGACCTCCAGACCTCAGACCTCCAGACCTTAGACCTCCAGACCTCAGATCTCTGGACCCCAGATCTCTGATCTCCAACACTTTGCCCAAAATCTGTCATATCTGGGCCTCAAAGCCCAATTCCGGACACTCTGGACATACTCCAGCGTAACTCTGGACTCTTTTCCGCTTTTCTCTCTTGTGTACTTTGCCCGGACTGACATTAGTAAATTCCTATGACTTCCGTTTCTCATTTGCCTCTGTTCCTGTTCTTCCGAACTACATGTGCTTCATCCTTTGGTACTAGAACTACTCCGATGTCATTGCTCACTCAGAGCATGATCCTGAGGCTCCGACTCAGTAGAGCCAATACTTGACACTTCTGGTACATACTTCATTCCAACTCCGGACTTAGTCATCCGGTTTTCCCTCCGTATATAAACTCTGTAGTTTACTGCCTGTAGACCTCAGTTCGAATATCGACATAGACTATCGACACGACCAAGTCTATCTTCCTCTCGTTCTCCTGTGACCTTCGTCGAGGGCTTGACGCCCTCTCTCCTCCCTCCGACCCTCAGACCTCCAACCCTCAGACCTCCGACTCTCAGACCTCCGACCTCCGACCCTCAGACCTCCGACCTCCGACCCTCAGACCTCTGACCTCCGACCCTCAGACCTCCGACCTCCGACCCTCAGACCTCCGACCTCTGACCCTCCATTCAAAATACCGGGGCATGATTCCGGTGCAAGGGTGCACCACATAAGGTGAAGCCAACGCCCCGTTCGCCCCAACTCCGGAATTCCGGAGTTGTACAGGAGTCCGTCCGTTCAGTCTTAACAAAATCCTAGGGCATAATTTCATTGCAAGGGTGCACCACATAAGGTGAAGCCAACATCCTGTTCACCTTAACTCCAGAGTTCTGGAGTTGTGCAGGACTTAGTCAGTCCAGTCTTAACAGTACCCATGTCATATCCGGGCCTCAAAGCCCAATTCCGGACACTCCGGACATACTCCGGCGTAACTCCGGACTCTTTTCCGCTTTCCTCTCTTGTTCACTTTGCCCGGACTGACATTAGTAAATTCCTATGACTTCCGTTTCTCATTTGCCTCCGTTCCCGTTCTTCCGAACTACATGTGCTTCATCCTTCGGTACTAGAACTACTCCGATGTCA
>JBBPKC010000229.1:0-23494 GCA_038089055.1 Tylopilus aff. balloui
GTGTGTCCTAAGCTAAATTAATGTTGCTAAGCTGAGAGTTTCCTTGGTTGCCTTTTCTTTCAGCCAATACTGCTCGAGTTCTCGATTTCACCTTTTGCAATGTAACATTCAGAAGCCTTCCCCTGGTACTGGAGACCCACTTGTACACTGGAATCTTGCGATTCATTGTCAGCATCACAATCTTAGTCCTTGCCATCATCCAAACTGTGAAGCAGTCAATTGACATGTTCAAGGCAACCAGGCAGTGGCAACCCAATAGGTATTTGCAGCGACTCACAGCAGATGGAATTCTCTACTTCCTTGTGTATGTATCCACTTTCCTTCAGCCTTGTCCCTTGCTACTTTCAGACGCGCATCCAAACACTAACCACCTTGATTCTCAGCTACGTGTTTTTCAGCTCCTTCTCCGTAGTCCCAAGCAGCTCGGTAAACGTTGACCTAGGGATCATCTTGAGCGAGGTTGCCTTCGTAGCCATCATCACCGTAACGCCTCGGTTTATCATCAGTGTGCGAGAGCTGTATGATCGTGACCTCCGTAATCGTTGGGATGGGCTGGACACCGGATTCGGTGTGTTGTCGCAACCTGCTATTGGTCCAAGCGTGGTCACGCCCGCGATCGCGTTTGCGGATGGCAATCCAGGTCAGGGGGACGGCCAGGTGGGGGAAGGTGACGCAGTTGACCCGGAGGTGATTCGACTGGAAGCGACGAGAGATGGGACATGTCAAGTGGTGGATGGCAACTTGGATGCCACGGGGTCGGTGGTTTGATTGGAAAACCCTACAGGTCAGGTTTGAATGGGATGGGTATTCGGGAGGTGACTGAGAATATTTATTTCAATTACGCATATACCTCATCTTTTGAGTTCTTTGTGTGGGTTATAGAGATCATCTCCGGTGAACTTATCGTCTTGCTGTCTGTACTCTTCAGTTCCGTGTCGTACTCATCTTTTTGGAGGCAAGTGACTATTATGAAACTAATGCATCATTCACTTTGCTTCAGGGCTGCCATCGCATATCATACCTCCAGAGACGAAGGAAAACGGCTGAGTGTTACTATGACCAAATTCCAACCTGCCCATCTTTCAGGCTCCATATTCGCGCTCGGCAGAGCTCCGGCCGCTCAGCGGGCACGCAAAACTCCGTCCACCTCTCTGCCCCTGGCTTTTTCGTTCGTAGACATGCATCTTTGCGACATTGGGCAATATGGCAGTGCTAACTCTTCCTCAAGCTCAGACGTTTCGATGACTGTCTGTCAGGAATGTTGCCAAAAGTACTAATGAAGGCTAAGGGCAGCCTGCGGAACAAATTAGGACTCAACATGGACTGCAGCATGTTTCCGACGGCTTTATCTCTGCCACGGATATGTTAGCGGGGACCGGTGGCATTTGCTCAGCTACTTGAATGGATTGGCCCCTGTGGGAAGCGGTACCCTGGTTTATAGGAGCCCTCGTACCAACCGTGAAACTCTTGAAGGAGTGTCGAACTGCCAGCTGGCCTGACGTTGGTAAGCCACGTCTCTGGTTAACATATCCTGTCTCGCAGGGTCAACTGATCAATGTTGCCGTTCGCAGCCGCACTCGATTCGGGACACAGTTTGAGGGTTGCCGGGTAACGGATGCTTCGGAACTGATGGTTTCGGACCAATCTGAAAAATGGGAAGTTCGCTCCAGAGCATTAACAAAGGTATTTGATACTGCTCGACTCACTTGCTTTTACATTTTCTAGACACTATCACAGCCCATCGAGGGGCCATCGAGATTGGCACTACATTTCCTTAGGTCGTCGTTCCACTATGTCGATGGAAGGATTACCTTGGCTGGAGATGCGGTGAGCTTCACCTCGCGTTGTCATCAATCCGACAGTGGTTGAGAACACCCGTATGCACATGCCCTAGAACCATACTTTGGTGCGGGCACAGCACAGGCGATCGAAGTAGACACTACCTTGGCCAACGCTCCCGATGTCGATGCTAAATCACCGTCCCCACACCGGTAGCATGCATACGTGCTGGGACGGTCGTTGACACACGAGTTGACGCATCTAGGAAACGTAGCCGATATACTCGAGAGGCCCAACTACCGTTTGTGAACAGCATCGTCTAGCGATCACGGGATGTCGGTCGATTCTACAGCTTCTCTGCCGAAAACCGATGCGGATGGCGGGGTACCTACCAGGAGAACTCGATCGCCTTCGCAAGTCGGTCGAGGATGCGTGGCGTGACAGAACGAGTCAGAGTGGGTATGGGGTGACGCAGAGGAGCGCTAGCGTATAGTGCGGGACACAGGCCAAACTCTAGTCGGTCTGGCAAGACGCGGTAATCTTGGAATCGAGACGGAATGTGCGTACTTTCACATGTTGTTACCTGCTCAAAAAGTTGTAGCTTCTCGATGTACCCGCATGTAGAGTATGGTGGACACTACCCCGAAAGTACTCACATGGACGATCAACTCGGATTCGACTGACCGATAACCGATAACCAGCCCAGCTGGGTCACGAGATCGATCCTAAACTACATGCAGGTTTAGGTTCATGCTGAAGCAACAAGCACCACCTCACACGCAGAAAGCAACCGAACGTGTGGGTGACAGTAAATCATACATCAGGCCATATCTACTGTGTAGGATTAAGCACGCTTCCCGCTCACGGTTGCTTTCTTCTTCTCTAACTCTGCTGCTTTGGCTGTATAAAGCGATAATCCATCAACGCTCGGATACACTAGTGGATTGTGGAGGTACAGACCCTCAGCCTCGGCCTGGCGCTTCGCCTGCGCAGCTTCCCGTTCTTCTCTAATCTTCTTCAAACGAGCGAGGTCCGACTTCGCTTTGTCTGTCTTTCCCGCAAGATGGAGCTGGATGATCAAGTGAGATAATTCACTGGAGCCACCGAGTGATGCACCGACCTTCCAATAGCGTTCATCGGCCTCCTGCTTCTCCTTTGCATCCCTTAACACACATATCGTCAACACAAATGCACGCAAAGACCGGATGACGATGCAAGCGGAACATTGCGCCCTACCTTTCCTTGCGAGTCAACTGTCTAGAGCCGAGGTCTGATATATTGAGTTTCTTCTCGACGTGATTGGGGTTGACGAGATCGGCATCTTCATCGTCTTCTATCGCTTGTTTCTGAGCTTGTTTCTCTGCCGCTTGTTTCTTCTTGAGTTCACGTCGTTCGACGCGCGTCAACTCTGGTTGTGCAGCTCCGCTCGGTCCGGGTTTGTCCACGCTCTCATCCTCCTCGTCTTCTTCGTCGTCTTCTTTCTCCTCCTCTTCCGGATCTTCATCTTCATCTTCCTCACCAATCTTCTCGGCATTCTTACGACGGGACCTACAAAATGACGATATTAGAGTAGCGAACATCTGAGGGACGAAAGTACACCTACGACTTCGATTCAGCAACCCCATCGTGATCAAGAACCAAATCTCGACTAGACACGCCGTGTACGATCGTCAGCACCATCCGATCCCGTTCCGTGCCACTCCACAGGACGGCGCGCGCTCACCTAAAGCTCCTCCCGCCACCACGCTTGGTCTTGTTGAGTTTTCCTGTGTGTGTTGGAAGGGAAACGATCAGTTGAGTGCAATGACCGTACTTGCCTGTTCCTCTGACCATGCTTGACGACTCACGAGGGTGTACGAGGGAGATAAAGGCCTAGTGGCCCAAATTAGAACTACTTGCTTACTAATCTGTGCGGGTAACGTCGGGTCTGCCCGACGTTTTGTTTAGACGACGATGACCACGATACCGTCCCGTTTAGCGCAGGTCTCGCGCATGTCGGGCACCCCGGAGGAGGCTCGAAGGCGTGTCGTCGACCTCTACAGGAGCTGGATCCGAGCCGTGAGTCCGTCTTTTGGCCACCACCCACCGCACAGAATGAACTCACTGATCACACACCTCCGACGTTGCGCGCAGGCGCCCGATATCGTCTCCATGTACGCCATACCTGTCACCCCGGCCTACGTCCGATACTGCATCCGCCAGAAGTTCGAGGCGAACCGGCACGTCACTGATCCGTGTGCGATCGAGATACTTCTACACAAAGGCCGCCAGGACCTTCAGGAGACCCTCAATCTCTGGAAGCAAACAGACCATGTGATGGGTATTCTCCTCAAGGTAGAGGACGAAAGGCCGCAACGCACATTTTTGCAAAGGTTTCTCGAGGGTGGGTGTCGGCACCCGTCTTGTTGGGTGGATATGGAATGCTGACGTCTGGCGATAGGCAGAGACGAAGATGCTGTTCGGCCGGCTGCTTCTGGTGTCGTATAGCAGGCCAGGTCGTTCATGACGCGTGAACCTTTAGACAGTCCAATATCTAGTTCTTCGATGGGTCCTTTTGCCGTTTGAGTGCCTGACCATGACACGATGCACTGACCATTTACAGGTATCGGAAAGAGTGCTTCCAGTTAGGCGGCTGTCCAGTGTCTTACAGGTCCTAGACTCAACAGGAAATAATGTAACCGCTGACCGAAATTCAGCAATAACTTTTACACGCAGCTGCCTAGAAAGGGCCTGAATACTCCTTGGCACTATGCGCCCTCTGAATATCTCTCGTCCAATGTTCCACCCCCGCTACGAACCTCCTCCGGAGCGTGCGAACCCCCCCCTCCCCCTCAATGACCTAACCCTGTGTTGCGAGCGTGCTGCCAGGAAGTCAAGCAGCCGGGTTGCAAGGAGGAATTAGTGGACTACAAGCCAATGGGTGGCAGAGTTGGGTGCGGTCTGGGAAGACGCCTCATGAGATCGACATAGAACACGTCCGTCGGGGCGTCTGCACGATCCATCCTAGTTGCTCTTCACACCGCCGACCGAGTTCAATGACACGCACATATACGTCCCCGTCGGGCACGCTCAACGGTGTGGACATTGGTCACCCATTTTGGGCTTTCATCCCACATGGAAGAACATGGTGTGCAGAGGAGGCCAGCAAAAAGAGCGTGCACAACAGATGAAGCTTACAGAACATTGTCTAGCAACACGGTCGAGTTCCACGCGGACAGAAGTCCGGACGTACACCTCCGCACTTTGGAGGACCAGATACCCAATTCTCTTTTGGCGCGACGAGGGACCTCCATATTGACCCGAAGCAAAAAACTCAATACGTTTAAGAGCGAACGGGTCAATGAATGTGCTATGACGGGCGCCACCATTGATGAAAGCCCTGCGACTGTCCACCCTGGTGGGTTGAGTACAATGTGGCGAGTTAGATTCATAGCGAAATACATACAACAGAAATGGTAGACAGAAATAAGATGAAATCGCTGTTAGTTCTCGTGGTGTTTGAGTGATACTTCCGAACAGCATCATAAGCCATATCACAGCAGGGACAGCGAGACACGACCAGACAAGCAACAAGGGGAATATGAGACGCTCAAGGGTCAGGACATGTCGAGGCTTCGCGTGTATACGCACTCGCAAAGCAGCCGGACGTCCGAGACGTGAGTTGCCGCGTTGGTGACCCATTGTCAGGTATACTCACGAAAGGCAATCCAGCTCGTCTGGTTCGCTGTCAACACATCGCAAATGTCGTGCTGCGCTCGCCTTGATCCGCTCGATTACCTCGCGCGGTGGTCCTTTCGGTGTGTTTGCGCGGGAGGGCGGTTCTGTGGCCAACTTCGGACGTGGTGCATCCGCCTGGTCTTCGGCAACTGACCTCGATACACGTTCGCGCCTCTCGTCGGGCCAGTTCTCCTTCAACTTCTGCGACGACGAGTGGGTAGTACTGATCATACGATTGTCAACGTCAGCCGTGTATCTCGCGTCATGCTTAGCGTACCCTGTCTCCGAGAATTTGACAACCTTCCGAGGCCGGTCGTCATGGTTATTCTCCTTTTTTCGTTTCTTGAGTTTTGGGACGTGCTTGTGAAGTGGCTCGTTGTCGCTATCTTCCTGGACCTCGGCGATGACATGGTCAGAGACAGCTCTGGCCTTTCCGTTGGCTTTGCATTTCGTGTTTTCCGCCTCCTTGACTTCCTTGATCGGACCCAGCGCGGACTTGGTCTCGATAGTAGCCTTGGGCTTCGTAGACGTCGAGTTCTTTCCCTTCTTAGCGGGCAGTATTGCTACATCGTCTTCGTCCTCATCACACCGTGCTAGCCGCTTCTTCGCATTCGTTTTCGGACGCTTCTCATTCTGCATCTTCTCCTCTCCGTTCTCGAATGTCTTCTCCAGACTTTCCGTTCCAACAGCTTCTCCTGCCTTGACATGCGTGACAGTCTTCGCACCGGATGCCTTCGACGTGCCCACTCGCGGGACGACCCGTTTTTTGACGATAGGCGCATCGTCAGTTTCGCCACCCTCCTCATATTGTATATTTCTCTTGGAAGTGGATTTAACTTTATGGGAAACCTCCACGAGCGTTTGATCGTCATCTACAAACGCATGTGTGAATGCGCGAAGTGTCGGGGATCAAGCGCATACCCGAATCGAGTACCTTCGCCACTTGCTTTGTGGAGCTTGTTTTCGTTTTCGCTTTCGTTTTTGCTTTCGGAATCTCGTCTGAGGTAGAAGGAGCAATCCGTTTGCCCTTTTCTTTCGACGTGGGCTTGGACTTGGTGTTGGTAGGCATCAGCTGCTCCGTTTCAGATCCTTGGTTTGTAACGAGAAACCTTTAGGGCAGAACAAATGAGTGGGTGGGGGGACGTACCTTGTCCTTTTCTTTTGCCTCTTGCCGTACCACGACGCTTCGCGGGAGGCTTTATAACCAGGTCTGTTGAAAGTATCACAAACCAGGTCCCTCTGAGTTGGATTTAGCTAGATCTTACCTTGGGGTTTAACAACTTTCGTCTTCCGCTTCCGGGGCGACGGCCGTTTTGACCTGGAATTTGCTGTATGCATTCTTAATACATCGACTCGGTCATGAAGCAGAGGGACGAACTGGCTACACTCTTGCTCTCCTCAGTCGCGGTGGTTGCGCCTGCTTTGCGTGCCGGCGATCCCTGACGAGGCTTTCTGAGCGAAAGACGCTTCGCGGAGACATTCTTTAGACGGCCCTTGGAGGGTGATTCACCAGAGACTGTACGAGCAAGGAGGATGTCCACAAGCGGGTTCGTAGTCGACGGGACGAACGCCCTGTCGAGTCACATCTCAAAACGTGACACGAAGAAGAAACAGAACAGACACGGACCCACCGCGATCACGAAACCGGGCTTGTTGTCGCTTGAGACGTTGTGTTTTACTCTCTTCTGCGGAGACGCCCAGCTTGGCTTGCTGTTCGACGATAGCTGGCGGGAGCATTCTAATCCTCGCGTTCGTTGTCGCCAAACCCGAATAACATTGGACATCTTCGTCACGTGATTAATGTCATCTGCCATGTGATCAATCACGTGGTCTCCCTCCGAGGCCTCGTACCCCCCTTGCAAGTGCGCGCTCATGTCACCGATGATAGTTTGCTCGTACATACGCATATTCATCTAGTCCAAAGAGATCCAGTGCGTATTCTAGTAATGAACCGAACGAATTGGCCATGGCGAAGCCGGAAAAGCAGATGGAACCTATGTTACGAGTGTGACGATAGCCTTAGCATAAATAACACAAAGAAAGCACCACATTGAGAGTCCTAGGCATGTACCTCACTTAGTCCGTTCGCTACCCTGATCGCGTTTAGATCCCACCCCGACTCCTCGATCCGGTGCTTCAATCTCGGATCGAGCGTCTGCTGTTGTTGAGGCGGCGTGATAGGTGTCAAGCTCACCGACGCGGGCGGATGGACGTGTGAAGACACGCCCTCTGTCGGTGACGGATCGTGATCCATGTCGTCAGACGACTGGTGCATCTCCATGTCCATGTACTCATCTCCGTCGTTGCCGCGGCCGTGATCGCCATCCTCGCTATCGGAGCCGAGATCCATAGCCTGTTCGACGGACATGACCATGTCGACATCTTCTCCATCTCCGTCTGGTCCATCTCGGTGTGCATCCGGTGATCGTGACGGGAGGGACCTCGAAGAATCATGCACGTGTCCCCCTCGTTCCCGATCTCGGTCTCCGTCCGAGTCTTTGTGATGTGATGACGACGAAGAAGGTTTGCTAGACGCACCCCCATGTTTTGACTTTGGTTTGTCGAGTTTGCGGAGGACCTTGGCGATGTACTCCTTGGCAAACATTTTGATCTTAGTGACCTTCTCGTCCGTCAGCGCGTCCAGACGCCCCTCTTTATAAGAGGATGACTTTTTCTCTTTTTCGGTGATGATGTGCGTCAGCTGTGCGGCGCAAGATTAAACGAGTCACAGGGTCACACGTAAGAAAAAAGCAAGCGAGGCAACAAAGAAGGAGCGTACCTCTTTGGCATATTTTTTAAACACGTCGTTCTCCATCTTGCCTCCGTACTTGCTCATGCACTTGACTACCACAGCACCCACGAGCTTGAGCAGCCTCTTCTCCTTATTTGCTTCCCTCTCCTCCTTTGATTGTGGTTTTTTCGGCGCCTTTGGCTTCTTCTTCACCGCCACAGGAGGAGGGTTTATTGCAGTGGCAGCGGCCATAGTAGCCAGTCGCGCAGCCTCAGCCTCAGCCGCAGCATTCGCAGCAGCGATGACATCTGCGATCTCCCTCTTCTTGGCACGGAGGGAGAGAACTTTCCTCAAATTAATGGATTCTTGCGTTTCCCGTGGTGAGTACGAAGGCATCTCAGGTTGCAGCGCAGTTCGTACTGCAGGCTTGAATTGGATATCATCGCCCTCCCAACGTGTTTTCTTCAGGGGACGATTGTCGTCGTGCAACTCAATGGTGATGATGGAGGGCGAGTCTGATGTCTCTTCTTCGCCATTCTGGGAACAACACGCGTATAACGGTAAGCAATTGACTGTGACATCAACGAGCGAGGTGCTACATACTGCCTTGAGACGCTTTGGTATACGGTAAGCTACCTCGAGGGAATCCCAATATTCGAGAAGCTTGGTGTCTGATGTGAGCATATATGACTTCGCAGCAGACGACACGGGCAGACCTTCAGCGCTAGCGATCGCATGACCGCATTCTCCGACTCCGCACAGACTTGTACCGGAACTCTGATCTTCGAGTCGTCGACCTTGTTCCGCTGAATGAGAGGCCATTTGACCATGGCTTCGAGCGTCTTTAGTAAATGACCCCGCGGTGAGTTATGCGAAGCTCAAAGGAGATGGGAGACGCACAAGAATAGTGACCTCCGTGTCCTTGGCGTAGTCTTGGAGTATGTTCGTCATCAGACTAAACCCACGGAGTCGCATGATTTGGCGTAGGGCTGGCTCGTTCTCTGTGATCTTACCATCATTCAAGTTGATGCGCTGATGCTAAACTTCGATAGCAAATCGTACCTTGATTCGAGTGAGGAGTTTGGAAAGAACTTTCTTGCTCTGTGTCTGCCGGATTGCCTGTACAATCTTTGGAATGTCCTTCTCGACCAGAGGCTTGAGTTCGGGCTGCAAGGCATTGGCGATTAGACATGGCACGCAGTATCAAGGTATGGCAATGTACCATATAATCCTCGTCGAGTTTCTTGCCCTTTCGCCTCTTGTTGCCCTTGAGCCCCAGTTTTTCCACCTCGTCGCTAATTCCCAGAGCTGCCGGGCAAGGACATAACGGAGATTGCAGAGGCCTGAGAAAAGAGAAACAAACCTTCGAGATAGAGATCATCCATGCCACCGATGTCTGTTTGAGTCTTCCCACCAAGGAAGCCCACACAGTTCGGTTCTCCACAATAACATGGTTGTGGTTCGTGCCTAATGATAACGCGTTACCCGACTTTGACCTCCTGAAGCAGGAATATCGACATACCCGTATCGGTCTACGTTGTAGTTGAACGTCAACTCCTCATCCTTCTTAATAGACCGACTGGCAAATATGCCCATCCGGACGCGTTCGCCTACCTGCCACTTGGCAACGTAACAATTTGGACTACAGCTATGATTTGCGAAACGACCAATGCCACCCCTTTTAGTCGCATCGATGTACTAAGCCATGTAGAAGGTGAGCAAGATGAAAAGAAAGAAATCGGAACACTCACTTCATCTTTTTGCAGCATCATAAAGTAGAAGTGCTTTATGCCCTCCTCCGCGTACTCCCTCATGCGCTTCTTAAATGATGGGTGAGAGACTACATCACCGATGTATTCATAGATGAACGCATCCCTGTTATTTGCCACGTGAATCGTGAATCGCTTCCGGATGCTAGGGGTGAAGGATGGACGCACTTCGATATGTCAGAGGAAGCCCTCAGCCCGTAACCTTTCTTTTCCGTCAATACGATCTCAATGTTGGCGTACTCCTTCCGCTGAAACCTAAAATTGATGTGGAATGAAGTTGAGACAAGCGTCAATCAAGAGGCAAGTACACCCACCGTTGATTCTGGCAATGAACCCGACATCGACAGTCGTCTGGTAGACACTCCACCTGCGTGAGCCGATTGATACAATCCGAACCGTGCCCACACGCAACAGAGGAGTCATCCACGCCTGCAACGACAAGAAGGCGCCCGACCGGATCCCCATCACCAGAAAGCAGTTGGTTACTACGTATTCAAGACTACTGCTAGGGAAGGAGATGGTAGAACTGACCATGCTCGTAGACGCAATCACACGTCATGCTCTCCAGAGCCTCCCGTGAACGCCCGAGGGTGTTGTATTGGTAGTGATTTTCGGTGAGCTCGATAAAGGTTGCTCGGGCTTCCTCCTCGGCGAGGGGAAGGTCGGCTATGAGCTGTGGACCTAGACGTCTGAACCTCCCACTTGCAGGTGCTGGGGTACTGGATTCCGACTTTTCTCGCTTGGGTGGAGAGGGAGGTGAAGGCTCCGTTTTGACGGATGGCATCTCAGGTGGGGGCTTGACGTTGTCGAGATCTTCGAGTTTTGGCAGACGATCTACTAGTAGCCATTCCTCTTCCCGTTTGATATCGTGGATCAGTACTGGAGGAACAGATGGACTCTGACGTTGAGAGGGGGGTTCGGACATGGTGGCAAAGGGACGAATGGACCACGCTAGTCAGTGCGTTGGGTCGACAACGGAATGAGTAACAATACAGCGACTAGCGCAACGTCGAGCACGATAGCGACACTAGCGGCGAAGTCAGCACTGGAAATGGAGTGACGAAGACACAGACCTTGTCCTTGTGAGGTTGTAACTTTGGCAAAGGCAGGGGCTCGCCGAGTGCGAGCCGTGCGCACAAAGTCTGGCAAAAACGTCAACCAATCCGCGAAATGACGACCGCGTCGACTTCAAAAAAGCGAAAGCGTGACGACAACGAGGCCAAGGTCTCGTTCGCGCTGTCTAACCAGCCAAAATCGCAGCTGGGCCCTGTCGTTGGTGAGTAACCAGATCGTTTGCTTGTGGTCGTCCACTAAAAAGTGGACCGTCGTTACAACAGTCAATTTTCCTGCAACCAAACCACCAAAGTCCACCCCGTTCAAGTGTTATCAGACGGAAAAGGCTTCCGTCCATGAAGACACCCAGTTTGCAGAGTTGTCCACACTGGTCGCTGGTGAGACCGATGCCGTCGACTTTTTCTCCTCCTCAGAAAGTCGACGGGCATCCACTGGATCTCGGTGCGCTTCCAAGTAGTCCTCCTGTATTTTCACCTCATCCCGCCGCTGCATGCTTGCGTCTAGGTATTTCGTTGTGGTGCATAACAAACGTACTAAGACAACGACAATCCGCGAAGCACCCCTCCATATCCTGACGCACCAGGTCAAGGCTTTCAAATCCCTCAAGCCTGCAGCGGTTTCCACTTTGCAGCGCCTAGAAGCTCGCGCTGCCCTGGGCGAGTCCTTTGGCACCAAAAAAGCCAAACAAGCTATCAAGGCCCAAGAACGAAACAAGGTGGATGTATCTGCGATGGAGACCGTTGCAGATCACATACAGGAAAGAATTCAACGGAACACTCAAGCTTTGCCTTCCAAGGGTACGTGTGCGTCCACCACATGACGAGGATGAAGGTGGCTGAGATTTGCACCACAGAGGAAGCCCAAGCAACAACCGACACTGCACGCTTGGTGCCTCCGTACAATCAAGTTGCAGCGACCCCGTCCGAAATCTACCCTTTGCACAACGTTATCCCGGAAGTTGAATGGACGACTCTATCACCTTCGGCGATCATACAAGCTAGCTCGAGCAAGGAGCGGACAGCCCTCCTTACATATCAACGGTCCAACTGGGTCAACCAACACCTAAATTCGGTATGCTCTTCCCCGTCCCCGAGCAAGACGCATATGTGAGTTGCCCTCCGCTCTCCCGTTCTTTGTTCGTGATCAGTCGGGATTGATGCGGTCTACCCTACGCTCAGCAAGATCCTGATCTACATCTCCATCATGATGGCCTTCCGGAACCTCATCATTCGTAAATTCGACAAGTCCACTGTTTACGAGAGGCTCTCTGCCGTTCCTTCCATCATAATTGACGCCCTGATGTCCAGGTTCACGGAGACTCCGAGAGGTTCGACAGAGTTAGTACTTTTCTTAGTTCAAGGTCAGGAGATAATGGGGTTCACCGACGCTCGCCGTCTAGACCACAATCGACATCTCAGACCGAGACACTGCTGCTCGCACACATGTTTGCCCTATGCCTTCGTGTTGACGACTATGCGACAGACACAACCCTGATTGCGAATGACCTGAGTCAAAAAGTCGCCACGTAAGTCACCGTTTCACCTTGGTAGACCTTTTCGAGTCACGTCCCGCCTTAGGATCAATTCATTGTTCAAATCGTTGGGGTGTAAGATCACCAAGTTGACGACCCACGATCTAAAGCGACTCGGTCTCCCTGACAGTGCCGCAGAGACGAAGAGAGCCATACTCTGCACCCCACTGGAATTCCCAAAGCCGCGGGTCAAAAGACGCGGGTGAGGTGGGCACTCGAATTTCGTGTTGTATCCGCTTGCTGATACACCACTTTTGTTAGCCCGAGGAACAGACGGAGGATTCGTCATATGGCACGATCCCGCCGTCGAACACAAAAGCACGGATACAATACATATCCTTCCCGTTTAATTTCTGTTCTTTATATCTGTGGACCAATGCACCCCAGTCCTTCGATTCTCTTCAATGAATGCACCAACGGATAGGACTGAGGGTACACCATCGCGAGACCCGCATGTGACATATCTGATACAACCCCCAGACCCTTATTCAAACGAACGGATCAACTGCAGTCCTCCACCACGTACCGTTGATCCAGTGTCTGATTATCGATGACCACGAGGTTTAGTATATATAAACCGACAATTCGTTTGGCCGCCACGACAGCTCGTCCGTTTCACGAACGACACCCATGCCAACCAACCACCCACTGGCGGGGTGCAGGAGAGGCGGTTTGTTCGGGGAGTACCTGATTGCCAGTACCAAGTCCTCTCCAAACAAGCTGATCCTACTATTCTATTACAACGGATGTTGCCCTTGTTCCACGGGCCGATCACTATCAGGAAATGTTGTCCTCCTGCGAGGCAAACACTGTTCCACTCGGCGGTGTCTTGCTCACTCATATTACACCAAACAGTACGCAAGCGCAGATCGTCTATGTCCGCCAGACGCTCGAACTTTGGTAGCTTGGGTTACAGGTGAGAATAAGGCAACGTCGTTTGACGCGACCGGTTACCGAGCTAGGGCTTCCGGAGGAGCCGCAAGAGACCTTCAAGAGACCTGCGGCCATAACGGCGGGATAGGGTGTCCATCACTCCCAGGCGGACATCTCGCCCACGGACCAACCAGCGAAATGGTCAACCGCATCGCAAAAATTTCCTCCCGGTTTTTGTAATTGTCGCGCATGACTGCGACCCCCCAGAGAAATGTCGCGCATCAGCTTTCGTTATTTAATTACTTTGTTCCACGACATCTTTCTGGATGAAGCTTGGGCATCGCGTCACTTGACAGGAACGTCGGAGTTAGGGAGTTCCACGGATCCTTCGAGCCGAAAGGTGGGTTGTGATTTGCTGAGTTCAGAATCGGCCTCACTGTGGCCCCAGCAGTTGCAAGAATCCAGCAAGAGAGACTTTGTACGTTTAGCGAGCTCTGGTTGTGGCACCAGTGTATAATCTGAACGACCAGTATCTTTCGATCCCGAAGTGTGTTGAGATTAAATCTATATCTATGGCCGTGGTCGACTTCGCAAACCGAGCGTACAAACCCTGTCTTCAATGGTCAGAATTTCTGCGCACGAATACGGCGGTGAATCTCTGGGAGGCCAGAGGACTAAACTTGAATCCGACCCAGACGTACGTCTTGCTTAGCCGGCTAGAGGCGTTCATTGTTAGACCTACACGCTTAATCGAGTCGTTTGGGAAACGTTCCGTGTCGACTCCCAAGTGAATTCAGTAGAAATACAGTGAACATCGGGAATCGATAGAATTAGTACATGATGCAGCCGCTACTACAAGCCAGCACGACCGGACGATGCCATGAATAAAGAATCTGCAGGGACAAGAAATGAATGGATGCACGGGAAAAGGAATATAACGGCCAAGATGACTGGAGCAGGGACACCCGAAGTAGCACGTAGCTTGAACTATGCCCCAGAGGCCCCCACTTAGACAGCCTGGCCTTCACCAAGACCGTAGCCACGTTGACCTCTCGATCTCGTCGTGAATGAAACCAATAACGATTTCCGTAGTAGGTCTCTTCCCCGGCTTCAAAGACCAGCACAGACGCATGAAGGTGACATAGCGATCCGCACCACTGGGAGTCCGGGCATCAACGGGCTCTCTTCTCAGATATCTCATGTAGACGGCCCGTTCAGGCCGTCTCGTGCCACAGTACGGTACGCATCCTGTCAATGGCTAGCAGATGGTCGAAAGGCCGGAGGGACGAGCAAACCTGTAGCATGAGACACGAAAACGAATAGATAGCACTCATCGTTGTTGGGCGTGGGTTGCTGGTATCTGTACGAAGGAGTTCAGTTGCAGTCCAGTGAACACCACTTAGGTCTTCATCCAGGGGTGCTTCTACCCGTTGACCAACCGATGGGGGTCACTGATCGAGCACGACGCCCGTCCCACGAACGAGTTGGATTCAGGTCACACAAAAAGTACTGACAAAGATGACAAGAGCTCGTCGATGTTAAGTTGCCGTGCACGACACCCATGGCATGACCTGCAACGGAAATGACTTAGCGGCATGGGAAATACGTGGCAATGGAACACCACCAACGCGCACGATGGGCGGTAGCCTAGTCGTGCAACTAACGGGGCATAGTCAATCACAAATGACCAGTCCACCTTTCTTGACATATGACAGATAATTTACGCTGCAGGGGCGCGTCAAAACACCTTCCAGGCCACTGGACACGAATGGTTAGGGTAGGTTCGTGGTACTCGGCTTGCACTTTTTTTTGCATCGACTCCTGACTATACTCGTTGTCATCGAGCGTTATGGGGGAAATATTGACCATGTCGGTCACCGATAAGACGGGTAAGTAATGTTCCTGCAGAGAATCTGGTTAGCAATTCTGGCAGTGAAACTAGGTCGAAGCACCTCCTCTTCGTAGTCGTCTCGATTTCAGCAAACGATGTCTTCATGCATCCATAGCAAGTAGAAACGAGCGGAAAACCACGGTGACGATGTAGTCAGAACAGATATCGGACGACTGGAAGGGAGATCGCTCAAGAACCTGGAGACTGGCAGCGTCCACTGCAACAATCATCCTATGTGCACACCAAGTTCGGTGACACATTGCCGGTGCCAAATGAGCAAATACTCCATCGAGCAAGTCGTGCACCACAAGGATACCAGTGGAAATGGACACGAGCCCCTGACGCCACGAGCCGGTCTTGTCGACAAGCCCCAGAAAGCCTGTATCACTGTTGAGAGAAAAATTCAAGGCAATGTTGATAAATTACTATTAAATCCGTCTTCCTCGCCTTCCAATGACTTGCCAGTCATCAGACCCATATCACCTTTCTGAACTCAGAGGGTTGTAATGAATTCCCAAGTCTCTGTCGTCTCAAGTTGGACTTGAGACAGTTTGAAGGGGCTTAGATTTGTGGAAACTCATGAGCTCCCATGCACCTCCACATAGCCTGTGCCAGAACTGTTTCGCAAATGCCATCATGAATGCATTGGTGGTGCTGTTTCCCTTCAAGCTGCAATGTAGTTCATAAGGCATCGCAGTAGTTGGGGCTGCATCGCATGAATGCACCCATGACCAGCAGTGTCTCGCAAATACATGGTGAATATCGTTTGGAGCAGAGGGCCGTGCATGAACGGATAGCGAAAGTGGAAAAGAGATGGAAGGCAGGCAGGCTGTACGATGTGCGAGTGATTTCTCGTGCTCACAGCCTGCACACATGCACTTTTTTGGCAGGATCGTGACGAAGCACATGCAGAAGGGCCTGTGGAAGATATCGAGCAAAGACATGCAGGAGTTTCGTAGGCTTGTCACGTGGCACAGAATGTCCAACCACGTAACGATGCCTGTATAGATGTCCGCAGCCTTGTGACTTGTGTGCTTAAGACTAAAACACCACCATCAATAACTTGAATACAGTATTACCCCTATCGATACAAACATTGAGAACAATACAGAGTCGTTGACAACTACGCTTACACAACTCTGACTGGTGGTACATTCGAAGCCAGGAAGACTTCTGCCGAGCAGGCGACCAAAAGGGAAAACACATCCGAGCAAGTGCCTAACATACACAGGACGAAAACGAATTAGCATCCAAATTTACTATAGCAGTACGGAGGCTATGACATCTTGCACCGCAAGCCGAGGAGAATCTCACCACGTTAATGTTTTCGTAACAATACATTTCCTTCCAACCTGGACAGACAGTAGTCTTGGATCCTGATGTGGGAAATTGCGGCGATATACCGTCCCCTCACGGTATTGACTTCGTCCACATCTGGGGGGGATTTGCTTGTGAGATTTCTTGAACCGCCGCTTCACCGAGAATTTGACGGAGGACGCTCTCCTAGTCATAACACTTCTGCGTGGCATCCGCCAGACCCGCGAACGCTTCGTTCTTCATTATCAGTGCACCTGTATACATCTTCTTCGCAACATCTGGAGACGGGAGAAGGGGGGCCTGAATTTTCTAACGACCATCGTCAGACATATTGCCACTGGACGCACCACAGCTCATAGCATCGTTTAGAGCCCTGGTTTAGTCTGTGTCCCCCGTAATCTTGGCGTACTCGAGGTCCAGATCTTCAGTACGGCGAACAGGAGCACTCATGCTACCAGGTGGGAATAATGTAGAAGATCGCTTTGCGGTACTATTGGTCGACTTTGGCTGAGGAGGTTCACCTAAGACTGTTATTGGTTATGTGTATGTGGATAGGTGCTTTGATACTTCGGAGGCGTGGAAGTCAGAGGATGCTAGTGGAGGGGCAACCATAAGTTTATTGATTCGTGCCTGCTCACGTGCCGTCACATATTACGACGTGACAGGTAACGATCGCATGAAAAGAATGTGGATAGATGATAGTACTTTCTGCGATAATGATTTAGTCTCCCTTCAACGCATGTAACTCGAACAACCAATTAAGAGGCTCCCAACGTTCATACCTTCTGATGGTGATTTCTTCAAAGAGGCCCCAGATACGTGCATACTCCGCCTCAGCACTTTGCACACGTTCAGTTGTGAGCACCGTCACATTTTTGAAAGTGTAGCATGAGAGTGCCTTGGCACGCATCTCCACAACAATCTAAGAAATGTTAGTTGGATTGCGTCTCACGTACCGTAGGTGAAAAGAACATACCCACGACAGCACAGATGCCACCTTCGGGGAGATATCGAACAACACGAGGTCGGCAACGACGAACTGGGTGCGATCTAGTTCACGTTTCCCCAAGGAGTTGATATACCACTCGGAAGTGGCATCAGCAAGAAGGCGGTAGAGTATAAAGCGGACAACTTTGCTTGCGAAGTGTTCGCACGTGCCGGATGCGCTCGACACTTGGCAGGTGCCAAAACGAGTAGCCATAGTACGCGCCCCACTTCGTGTTCGTGTCGATAATTTGCGTCGCGAGGTGTGTGAACTCATGTGCTGTGATGGATGAGAAGATGTAATCCATAGCCACACGTGGATGCGACGAGATGATCATTCGACGTACGGCCTCCCACACTCGATTTGAGGTAGGAATATGAAACACTTTTGGGCTTCAAATTCAAGTGTGAGTACGATGGAATAATTGATACTGAGCATGGAAGGCTCACAATCTGGATGGCGAGATGCGCGAATGGTGTTTCGGACAATGTAGTCCCAGATGCAGGGCGATCAGGCACTAGGAGTCACCCGCAGCAAAGTAAGCGACGAAAATGATAAAACAAAACCGGGCATACTTACAGCGTAAACCCAAACGTAGGTATTGATCAGTTGATTCCTCCAAAGGGTGGGCCATAGTGTTGGTACGAAGATCAAGGGCACCATCAACGAGGTCACCAAGAGGGATGCGACCAAATAGAATATCGGACGCGATCGCAACTGTACAACCCATGGCCAAGGCTGACCATGAGGATGCGACTCCGAAAAAAAACGGCGAAGGTAGCCTGTGTGGGGAATAGACTCGCGGTCAGCGACTCAAGCTCCTCGTTGAAATTCTTGTCTTGGATCCCATCGCCGTGGTTTGCCGCGACGAATGGGCCATGGCAGTGGTGATAGTGCAAGTAGCTGTGGGTTAGGAAAAAACGAAATATTGTGACTATCCGAGCCAATGTGACCCGCTTTGATTCAAGTTCGGACTGTGGGCTTGGTCCAGCACCTGTGGTGGGCATATCTGAGGGTCAAAGGGGGCGAGGGTCCGGGGGGATTGGATTGAGGGGGGGGGAGGTAACTTGTGTCATACCAACATCATTTGCGCCATCGTCGTTGCAAGCACTAAGGTTACTGTGACGTTGGCATGCACGTTGGTATGGGACGTGGGTGGTTGAGGGGAAGCCGCTGGCTGCACCATCATCACAGTCGTGGTCGGTTGGCGGCGTGGTCGCATCGTGGTCGCGGTCGTGCGGTGGCATTTACGACGCATGCACCATCGCTGTCGTCTTTGGCGTGGTGGTACCCGTACCCGTACTCGCCCTCGTTATTGTCCTTGTCGCCTAGTTCGTCTTCTTCGCTGTTGCACACTGCCATTTGCCAAGCGCTCGCCGTAGCGCGGTGGAACCCGCCACGCGTTGTCGTCGGTGTAATGGTCCTCGCCTTCATCCTCGTCCTCGTTTATGTCGCCGTGGTACGGTGGCATTGGCCGTGCACGCATCGTCGTCGTCGTGGCAGGATGGCATTTGCCAGGTGTATACCATTAAGTTGTCGTCACTATGCATGGGTCACATGCGCACGGCGTAGTGACATTGGCCATGCGCGTGCCCTCGTCCTCGTCGTCGGGTGGTGCGAGGAGAGGCGAGAGGACAGGGCGTGATAAGTGAGACAGACGTCGACCCATCCGACCACTTCGCGTGATGGATGTTAGCTGACCACAGATTTCTGTTCCTCCTAAGCCCGGGCATTCTATGAGGTATGTGAGCCCTTTGCATAGCACGATCCCCCATCTTCTTGCTTTCCGTCCTCTCTCGATCCGTTGTTCGTCGTCGTCCCATTGTTTTCCACCTTACGTGGTTTTGCAACGCTACATCTAATTGTGCAGACGACCTCCTTCCATACGGTAGAACTTCGACTTTTTTGGAGCGAATCTATCTATCGTCATTACATCTACCCAATAGGTATACCATTCCTCACTGTGATAAGTTTGTATGACAGTCAAAGCCCAACCTCGTCAACATACGGTAGCATCTTGACGTCACCAACAACAACAAACGTTGGTGCACCTGCGGTGAGCTCAGAGACGGTCTGCAAGGACATTCAGCGATGAGAAGACACGTGTACCTCGCAAGACACTCACTCTGGAGACAGCGGCCGCGTCAACCTTGTCCAGCGCGGCCAGCGTGCTCTCGATCGAGGCGCTCGTGTTGGAGAAAATCTGAGACCAAGGACCGTCAGCCAACCTATTCCAAGAGCGAGTGCGGAAAAAACCTCGGAGGAACTCACCTTCTCACTAATGGCCTCCATGAGCCCTTCTCTACCTTCAATAGCGGCGGCGGCACCGAATTTAGCGCGTGCAACAGCAATCTTGAGCTCGTCTGCGTTCAAGGGCTTCTTCAGTTTTTCAACGACAGCCCTGGCAGCTTCGGTGATACTCTTAGTGTCAGCACCCTGGATCAAAACACCAGTCAAGGTGGCGTCAGAATATGGAAGGTTGACTGAGGTGACGGTTGCAGGTGGCCGGGGCACAGAAGACCACTTGAGCGATTGGGTTGGTGCGACATGGGCACTGAGCACAGAGAGTACGGGTGACGGTTCCGTGGTACCAAAGCCAATGAATACAGTCTGAGGACCCTCGTGCGAGTCGATTCGCGTCGAGCCACCAAAGTATTTCGAGGGCGTGGTCGTGATGGGTAAGCTTGTGGGGAGGGCGGCATCTGCGAAGGCGTTGTCGACGAGCTCTGCGAGACGCGCCGAGTCGATGCCGGTACCGACGACGGCGACGTTACCCGAGGTGAAAACCTGTTTTGCAAAAGATTTGACAGATTCGAGGGAAACAGGGGTATGGGACCCTGCGAAGAGGGAAGCACCAAGGCCAGCACGGAAAGCAAGAGTATGTGCAGCCTCGATGGCGACAGTGCTCGGTGATTGAGAAGCAGCAGTGGCCTCATCGCGGACGACAGGGAGCACGTATTCCGTGTACTCGTGGGGAAGGAATTTGGGGGTGGTGAGCACAGAGGTTAGCAAGGAAGTAAAGAAAGACCTAAATAACTGGGTCAACAGGATACTTTGAGCAGGGGGTGATCAAGGTGCGTACTCGTCCCCGCGAAGGAACTCAGAGGTAAATGCGAGATATTCGCGTGACAGAATGGCAGAGAGAACGCCACCGTAGAGGTCGCTCTCTCGTACGGTTCCGAGCGTCGACCGCTTCCCTGTGCTCTAGTATTGGATCGAACCTTTTCAGTGAGCTCGGAGGGCGAAAAAAGCTGAACAGACCTTGAAAGCAAAGTTTTTCAAGGCATGTGCGACACCTGGGCCAGGTTCGTACCGACTGCCGGCTTTGACAAGGAAGGTGACGGCGGTCGTTGGTTGACCGCTGTCGGCAGCGGCGACTTTGATACCAGACGCCTTGAAGTCGACGACAGTGGCGAATGAGCGTGCCAGACGTTTTGCGGTCGACGCCCGAGTCGCTAGCATTGCTTGAAGTTGAGGAGCGGAGTTGTTGCGGTTGACTCCGTGTTCGTCCGAGCCAAAAGGTGTTCGAACATGACCCGGATCACTAGGTCGCTAGACAAAGTCCCCCCTTTGAATGCGCGCGAGCACTCTCCCAACGACCGTCCGCAAGTACCCCAGCCAGCTCTGTGCTGCCTCTCAATGCAGGGTGTCAGTCATCACGACTACGTTATTCAGCATGCCCCGCTTTTGACACCCAAGGCTAATCGAGCAACTATCAGAATCCACGCCGTCTCTTTGCAAGTAGGCTATGCTTCAACGTAGATCTATCCAACACTGACAAGTCTTCTCCAGTACCGCGATCTCTCCGTCTCCAAAAGCATATACTCTGGGTCCGTCCGCTCCGTCGTAGTTTTGCCTTCCACGCCATCCCCTATCCACAGCCAGTAGAAAAGCGTCGTTCCCTGCTCCAACGGCGCTGGTGAGATTGTGGCAGTCGGCGATGATGTCAGTGTTGGAAAATCGGCGACCGTGTCTGCCTAAATTTCAACCTTGATCATGTCCACGGAGATGTCACCGAGGCTATCAAGAACGCTGGTCTCGGAGGCCAAATAGATGGCGCATATCAACGTGCCTGCCCACGCAAGTCGTTGGCACCTCCCATCTATAATCCCTTTATTGATGTCGCGCAGTCCCTTGTCAGAATCCCCAACTATTTAACTTTTGAAGAGGCATCGACTCCGCCGTCGGTTCTCCCTCTCTTTTCTCAGAGACTTTCCTTCCCATTGGATGCGCCGCATTGACTGCATATAATGCCTTGCTTGGGTCTGTTACCCTCAAGGGGGCCGACTGTGTCCTCGTTCTTGGAACTGGGCGTGTTTTTATGTTAGCAAGTACATTCTTTCAGTGTGCCTACCGACACCTTTGTAGCTTTGGTCCTCGGGTTGCTCTGGCTTTTGGTGCCACGGTCATCGCGACCTACTAATCTGACGCGAAGCTCGAGATTGCAAAGAAGCTCGGTGTGGAGCATCTTATCAACTACAACACGAACCCTGACTGGGAGGACGAGGTTCTCAAGATCGTGGGTGACCGTGTTCTCCAGTACCAGCCCACAGATGACGCCCCTCCCGATTCGCCAAGACCGGGGGGAGAGGTGTCGACCACGTTACCGAGGTAGATGGACATCGACAAGACATCACCATGTTCAGGTCGAACTTACTTTTCCCTAGGTCTGTGGGCCCAGCACGATTCCAAAGTGCATCAGGGCCATCAGATATGCTGGACATGTCCACCTTGTTGGGTGTGTGGGCAAGGTAGGATGGTGCATTATTACCTTCACATCGCGAGTGTCTAATTGCATCGCATCTACATAGGGTGATGGGCACACCTGTTCGTGCTGTGATCCACAAGGCCATCACGTTCTGCAGTATCCCAATCGGTTCGGTTAAGCAGTGAGTGGAGGCCCCTTGAAGATGGTTGGCGTATGCATAGCTCACCGACGTGCGTTATAGGTTTGAGGACATGAACCGTCTCTTTATCGCACGTCAGATTCACGCAGTCCTGGACGAGGTCTCTTCGTTCGGGGAGGCTATCGAGGCATTTTCTAACTTGGAGTCGCAGAGACATGTGGGCAAGGTTGTGATCAGGTGGACAAAGGACTGATAGCGATCGTGCCAAGGCGTGTACCGTAGAAGATAGTGTAATAAGTTTAGAACAGATTCATTGTGCCTTCTGGGCAAATGGGCGTCAGTTCAACTCGCGAAAAAAGTTAAGGTCAGTCGGGATCAGAAGCCAATTATTTTGTTGTTGTAGCCGACATTCGGGTCTCTGAGCCGGATTGGTCTCCGAACTACGCAGCTTGATCCGTTACCACCACCCCCTTTGAAAACGGCTGCGGCTGTACCGCGCTTGAATCTCGAGAGACCAAGGCCGACTTTTGTGGACGACGCGCGTCCAGAACAGATCGGCAGCTGTCCGCATTGAGGCTGCCACACCCTGTTACATGTCCAGCCCTGACATACCGCTACACGCCATCGCACCCGAGACACGATCACGCGCAGCATACGCTCCTCTCACCGACCAGCACAACGCCCATCCACAAAGACGCGACTCGACGCCTGAGGAAACACACATGCACGCAGCTACACTCAGGAGCGCTGCTGCAGTACGAACGACGACGCGTACGTTCGGGAGCGGGCGGTTAAAGGGCAAGGGAAAGCAACGAGAACGATACACGGACGAGTCGGACGAGGAAGCAACGCTACTCCTAGGACACGTGGAGAGGGGTGTGGACGTTGATCCCGACGGCGGCGA
Source organism: Tylopilus aff. balloui (assembly GCA_038089055.1). NCBI lineage: Eukaryota > Fungi > Basidiomycota > Agaricomycetes > Boletales > Boletaceae > Tylopilus > Tylopilus aff. balloui. Next base: position 23,419 of record JBBPKC010000229.1, read on the forward strand.
CGACGGTGATATTGGCGGCGAGGGACGAGGCTCAACGAAGCTGAAGCGTTTGGAGGGGTCGCAGCTATCCGGGGTG
>JBBPKC010000229.1:23592-33767 GCA_038089055.1 Tylopilus aff. balloui
ATACTCCTAGGACACGTGGAGAGGGGTGTGGACGTTGATCCCGACGGCGGCGACGACGGTGATATTGGCGGCGAGGGACGAGGCTCAACGAAGCTGAAGCGTTTGGAGGGGTCGCAGCTATCCGGGGTGCGTCTTTATGTTCCTTTGTGGGATGGACACTGCGGTCGCGGACGTTGGCGTTCACGCATTTGCTCACGCAGCGTTCGTCAACACTCAGCAGAGGGGGAAGCAGAGGTAGAGGGGACAAATCCCGCACCATCCCGTTCAGACCTCCAGGTAGGCATTCTTTGCTGGTCGTTTGATCGTTGTACATGACCTTCGTCATTGTATGACGCTCGGCAGAGAAATTCCAGTCACGCTTCCCTCCCAACATCGTTCGCAACCAAAAGTACAGCATAATCACTTTCTTCCCGGTTGTTCTATATGAACAGTTCAAATTCTTCTTCAACCTGTATTTCCTGCTCGTCGCGCTTTCGCAGTTTATTCCGGCACTCAAGATCGGTGCGCCCGTCAGAACGTCACCGTTCGCTTCCCCTCGGGTCTCATGTATTTGAACCTTCTTTAGGTTTTATATTCACGTATGTTGCACCACTCGCTTTCGTCCTAAGCATCACGATGGGAAAGGAAGCATACGACGACTACAAACGTAATCTCCGAGACCGCGAAGCCAATTCTCAGAAATACCTGACATTGGTTCCCCCGTCCCCTCATAATCGCACGAGTTACCTCTCATCCGAGTCGGCGACCCTGTTCGAGGTCTCTGGTCCCGAACTCCAGGACCATTCGCGCGCTCAGCCAGATTCAGGACCACACACACGCTCTGTGCCGTCCTCGTCACTCAAAGTTGGCGACCTCGTACTCCTTGAGAAGAACGATCGCGTGCCCGCTGACATGGTTTTGCTTCGGACCTCCGATCCTTCTGGAACTTGCTTCATACGTACAGACCAGCTCGACGGCGAGACAGACTGGAAGGCCCGTGTCGCCGTCAGCGCGACGCAAGGGCTGAAAGGAGGCGAAAGAGAGGTCATGATGCTCGAAGGGGAGGTCTATGCTGATGCACCGATCAAGGACATTCACAATTTCGTCGGTACCATCACTGTGCGCTCGACGTCTGACTCAGAACAGGGGCATGGGAATGTTTCTCCGACTGTGGAACCTCTTTCGGCGGAGAATATGCTTTGGGCGAATACGGTACTGGCGGCGGGCTCCGCGGTCGGGTTCGTGGTGTACACCGGAAGTGAGACGAGGGCGGTTATGAATACGAGCCATCCAGAGACAAAGGTTGGGTTACTGGATCTGGAGATCAACAGGCTCGCCAAGGTGCGTTCTGTTTCACGCATCACGAACATCCCCTGCAATTCAGTTGTTTTGTTGTACGACGGTTGAGAGTCCGGTGCTGATGGCATGCTTTTTTGCTCGCTTTCCGTAGATCCTGTGTGCGGTCACATTTGCACTCTCGGTGGTGCTCGTGGCGTTGAACGGGTTCCGTGGGCTTTGGTATATCTATGTGTTTAGATTCTTGATTCTCTTTTCGTCCATCATTCCTATCAGGTGTGTTTCTCATCTCATTTCTGATTCCAATCTTTCTCTTCTTTGCGAGTCGCTGATCCCCATCCGAAAGTCTACGCGTTAACCTAGACATGGGCAAAACAGTATACGCACACCAGATCATGTCGGACAGCGAGATTCCAGGTACGATTGTCCGTACGAGTACGCTCCCGGAGGAACTTGGAAGGATCGAGTATCTACTAAGTGACAAGACCGGGACGCTCACGCAAAACGGTTCGTGTCCTTGCCATTATGTATTTAAAAAGCTTGATCAATAGGGATTACGCTAGAGATGGAGATGCGGAAGCTACACATGGGTACGATATCTTATGGGTATGACTCGATGGACGAAGTTGCGCATCAACTCGCGATGGCGTTTGGAGTTGATCAAGGTACGTCCTATTTCCTCTCCGTTTTCAAGAAGAACCTCAAGATTTATGAAATCGCAAGGTTCGAGATCAGTCTCGATTGCGACCGGCGCACAACTTGCTACTCGTGGCCGCAGAGACATGTCCTCCAGATTACGAGACGTCGTCCTCAGTCTTGCGTTGTGTCACAATGTACGTGTACTTCTGTCCCCACTTGCGTGACCGTTGTTCATTGTACTCACAAAGGTAACTCCTGTAACGAACGATGATGGTACTATAACCTACCAAGCGTCTTCCCCTGACGAAGTGGCCATCGTCAAATGGACAGAGTCAGTTGGTCTGACGCTTATCGCACGAGACCGTACCTCGTTGACCTTGCAAACGCCCACGGGCTCCTCGCTCAACTACGACATCCTCGAGCTCTTTCCCTTCACCTCCGAGTCGAAACGCATGAGCATTGTCGTGCGTGAGGCCTACACTGGCGATATCTTGTTCTTGCAAAAAGGCGCAGACGTGGTCATGGCCAAGATCGTGCAGAAGAATGATTGGCTTGAGGAAGAGACGGGGAACATGGCACGGGAGGGGCTACGGACGCTAGTAGTCGGCAGGAAGCGATTGACGGCGCAACAGTACGCAGCCTTCAAGCAACGGCATCACGAAGCGAGCGTGAAGACCGAGGGAAGGAACGAAGCGATGGCGGCTGTCGTGTCGGAGTACTTGGAAAGAGATCTAGAACTGCTAGGTTTGACGGGCGTCGAGGATAAGCTTCAGGACGAAGTCAAGTCGTCGCTCGAGCTGTTGAGGAACGCTGGAATCAAGATTTGGATGTTGACAGGTGACAAGATCGAGACGGCGAGGTGTATCGCCATCTCGACGAAACTCGTCGCGAGGAATCAGCACATTCATGAAGTCGCCAAACGTGAGTCCGATCCTCGTTTTCTCTTGCGTTCGCTTTGGCGCTAAGGCAGCTCGCTAGTGAAAACATCGGATCAAGTTCGTGACGAGCTCGAGTTTTTGCAATCAAAACTCGATTGTTGTCTTGTCATTGACGGTGAATCGTTGCAAGTGTGTCGGGACCCTGTGTATGCTTTCCACTCAACTAATGTTTGCCGTGACAGCTCTGCCTGAGCTTGTACAAGAATGAGTTTGTTGAAATAACTACGAAGCTGTCCGCTGTCGTCGCCTGCCGCTGTTCCCCTACGCAGAAAGCAGATGTGGCGCGTCTTATCCGTCGCTTCACCAAGAAACAGGTATGTTGTATTGGCGACGGCGGGAACGATGTGAGCATGATACAGGCTGCAAACGTGGGTGAGTCTAGCACTTTGGCGGACCTCTATGTCACCTCCCAGAAATTCACTTGCTCCCCCAGGCGTCGGAATTGTAGGCAAGGAGGGGAAACAAGCTTCCCTGGCCGCTGACTTCTCTGTCACTCAGTTTAGTCACCTCACTAAGCTCCTCATGTGGCATGGTCGCAATTCTTACCGTCGTTCGGCCAAACTCGCTCAATTCGTCATTCACCGCGGCCTGATCATCTCGGTGATGCAAGCCGTGTTCTCGGCCATCTTCTACTTTGCACCAATTGCATTATACCAAGGATGGCTCATGATCGGCTATGCAACGATCTATACGATGGCGCCCGTGTTTTCGTTAGTGTTGGACACCGACGTGAACGAAGATTTGGCATTGATCTACCCCGAGTTGTACAAGGAGCTCACAAAGGTGCACAGCTTGTTTTCGTCTGCGAGCGCTCCGCCGTGATGTGGACGCTCACCAAATCTTCGTCATGTGTTTTGTAGGGTCGTGCGCTCTCTTACAAGACATTCTTCCAATGGCTGATGATCAGCGTGTACCAAGGTGCGTCTGCTTGTGTCCCGCATTCAGAAATGGTCCTGCTCACACCTTTTTGTTTTGATTGTTGCGGATAAAGGCGCGGCCATCATGATCGTTTCCCTCGTGCTTTTCGAGACCGAATTTCTGAACATTGTCTCCATCTCTTTCACCTCGCTCGTCCTCAACGAACTGATCATGGTTGCTTTGGAGATCACGACATGGTACGCCCGTCCCCCCTCCTGACACGCATGCACACGGTTTGACCGACTTATCTCCCCCCGCCCTTCCTGCGCACACAGGCACACGTACATGGTCATCTCCGAGGTGGCCACCCTCTTTTTCTATGTGATCAGCATTGCTTTCCTGCCGGAATACTTTGGTGCGCATCTCTGCGTGCTTTATCGTCCCCCACTCGGCTCAATCCCCCCTCCCCTTCCGTGCAGATCTCGAATTCGTCGTGTCCACGCGTTTTGCGTGGAAAGTAGCGGTCATCGTGGCGATCAGCGCGCTGCCGTTGTATGTCATCAAACTGATACGCAGTCGGATTTCGCCCGCGGTGTCGACCAAGTTGCTCTAAGCCTGCTTGTGCTCGCATTGCGATGAGCCTCTGTCGTAGATACTGTATACAGCTGTTTTGTTTTTTTAAGGGCTCCCGGCCGTCTGATAGGCAAAGGAGGGACACAATGTAACTTATGCCCGGAAAGAGCGACCCGTGCGCGCGCAAATACAGGCGTGTTTTGAAATCTTTATGATGTATTTCTGCCTTATTTTTTTTTCTACCTCGGAAACCGTCAACTAGACGGATATTGCAGATGAAGCACAATGGAGGGGGGTACAAAAAAAAGGAACGTCTCGAGGGAGTCAATCGATGAAGCGTTTTAAGTAAAAACGAAGAGGGAGTCACTAGTTGGGGTGTTACTACACTGATTAGGTAATGTCAGTTGCCGGCGTGAGGTGGTGAAGAGGGGTTGATGGGATTAACAAACGTGTTGAGGAAAAAGCCTGTACCAGACTGCCAGGATGGCTCTGGGCTCATGTTTCCCCACGGCGAGCCACTGCCGATTGGGGGTGGTCGCGGTGAGCCAAAGCCGGGTAGGGGTGCGGGAGGACCCCAGGGTGGTCGTGCTTCGGCGACAGAGCGCGGGTTGGTGGTCGTGGTCCAGGACTGACCAACGGCACCAGGCACTCCACGCCTCCCAGGAGGGGGGACGACTTCGTCATCATCTGCTGCGAGAGCAGATGATCCTAGTACACCCTTTGGACTGGGAGACCGACGAACGGGCGAACCAGAACCAGACCCCGATGTGTCGCAAGTAGTAGGTCGCGCGATAGGTGCTCTCGGCGCAGGTGGTGCAATCGGAGCAAAAGAGACCGGCCTTGCAACGGGACCGGGACCGGGCTCCGGCAAGGACGGTTTTCTGGAAGGAACTGCAGCAAGCAGCGTCGGGGAGGCGAGAGGATTCTGGACCGTTTTCGACGGGGGTCCTATAGGAGCGGGCTGAGGATGTCCACGGTTGAAAGGTGCATCAAAGGGCGAGGGCGATCCGAATCCTCGGGAGAGAGCGGAAGGGGCCAGCGAGGGTGGTGGACCTTGTGGCATCGAAGGTCCAGGTCCGAAGATTCCAAATGGCGGAGGCGGTGCAAAGGGAGGGAGCGTGGTCGACGGCAGGACCGTCCCGGAAGCTTGAGGGTACAAGGGAGCCACTGGGGTCAGGAAGGTGTTCGAGACAGAGGGAACAACAGGAGTAGCAGGCTGAGAAGCAGTGGTCGAGGGGCGTTGGGGTGTAGCACGAGTTGGAGCAGCCGCTGGCGTGGGCGTAGTCGTGGGCTTACTCAGTATTTTCTTCGTAGAGCCATTACTGCTCTGTGAACGCTGAGTAGAACCCGATGCACGAGGAGAAGTAGGTTGACGAGCACTCTTGGCTGCAGCACGTTGCTGTTGTGCAAGGCGTTCCCTCTCAGCCTTCTCCTCTCGTTCCTTGGCCAACTTCTTCTCTCGCTCCTCCTTCTCCTGCTGGTCCTTCCTAGCTGCCTCCCGTGCGGCCCTCTCGGCAGCAGCCTTGGCCTCCCGTTCCTCCTTGGCTTTGCGCTCCTTCTCATCTCTTTCGCGCCTCTCCTGTTTCGCCTTTTCCTCCTTTTCTTTACGCTTGCGTTCTCGCTCAGCCTCACGCTCCCTTTCCTCCGCGAGACGCTTGCGACGTTCCTCCTCTTTGCGTTGTTTCTCCTCCTCCGCGGCCTTGCGGGCGGCTTCACGCTTGGCCTTCTCCTCATCTCTTTTCTTGCGCATCTCCTCTTCGTGTGCCTGTTGCTTGGCCTTCAAAGCCGCCTCCTCTGCCGCCTTCTCCGCCGCCTTGGCCGCGCGCTCTTCCTCCTTTGCTAACTTCTGCTGCCTGAGGTCATACTTAGTAACGTTGCGCAAAAAGCGAACGACACTGTACCTTTTCTTGTCCTTCTTCTTCTGGTTTTGCGTCTGCTTCTTCGCCTCTCGTTCCTTGGTGAGCTTGTCTTCGTCCTCCAGTTCACGAAGTAGCTGTTGTTGACGTTCCTGAGCAACTTTCTCGCGGTACGCTTGAAGGACGCGTTGCTCGAACATGCGAGCTGCAAAAATAGAAAACATGCGCTTCCCCTCCTCCATCTTCTGCTCCTCAGTCATGACCTTCATGTCACAAAGATTGCTGAGCGCAAGGAGGGAAAGCCACCACTGAGATCTCACCTCCTCGTCATCATCTTCATCCTCTTCGTCCTCTTCGTCGTCATCCTCATCGCCCTCATCATCTTCAACATCGCTATCGTCCTCAACATCGGCAGCGGCCTCCTCCTCACGCTGCATCCGACGCTCCGCAAGTTGCTCCATCATCTCCAGAAACTTCTGCCCATCATTTTTCAACAGATCATCGGCGACGGTTAGGATATTGTTGGGGCCTGTAACAGAGATGAGAAGGGAAAGAACTAGCGAAGATAAAGGATGACGGACCTGTTACAGTGAGGCTACTGCCCAGATTAAATAGCCCATCTCGACCGTTTGCCTTCGTACCGTTCACCGGCCTACGCCCGCGCGAACCGGCGTTTCTTCGATCCCGAGGTTTCGTCTCCTCTTCTTCCTCTTCTGCACCATCCTCCTCCTCTTCTTCTTCTTCTTCTTCCTCCTCCTCATCGTACTCCTCCTCTTCATCGTAGTCATCCTCGTCTCCCTCGTCATCATCAAACTCGCTCTCGTTTTTCGGAGGTTTTCGGCCATTGGTGAAGGCAGGTGTTCGGTTTGGTCGCGGGGGGTGATGCGTAGGTTTAGGATGAGGATGGCCTATGACAGTACCATTCTTATCGAGTTCGACGCTACCAGGAAAGGGTCCAGGCCCTGGTGGAGGTGGTATGGTGCCGCCGGAATTGACATAGCGCTGCTGATAATTCGCGTACTGTTCTAGCTCCTCGTAATAAGCATCGTACAGTACCTCAAGTTCTTCTTCGATCGCATGTCTAAAGGGTCGATTGTGATGATTCCAGGAACGAGGCGTGCAGTTTTTTTCGGATCCGATCGACGAAAGCCGGGCGAAGAGGAAAGGGCCAAAGGTCATGAAATGTCAGCCATTCATGCATTCAAACCACCAAGACACGTGAAAAAGGGTACCAACCGCTTCCGTCCACAGACAGCACAACTGCAGCTATGCTTCTGTTGTTCTTTCATCTTCTTCAATACGGTATCCTTCTCGATCTTGACTAAATTGCGACGCTCGTCCTCTCCCAGGCCGAGCCAAAACTCTTTGATCCGTTCGCGTTCCTCCATCGTGCTTGTGCTCCAGATCTTGCTGTTATTTTGCGATCCCTTGTTAGAGCTCGAGCCGGCCGGTGGACGAGGTTTGTGGGGCGCAGACGCATTTGACGATGGTGGCGATGGATGATGGTGTGCGTGGTTATGTGAATATGAATGGGGCGTTGCCGGAGCCTTTGATGCAGCTCGTGCAGTCCTGGCAGGCTGCTGGCCGTTACCGGGAACGGGTGCGGTGGCGGTCGTGGTTGTCGGTGCAGCTGTCGGTGCATACGACATTGGCTGCTTTCCCTGCGCCCGAGAGCTTGGTGGAGGGTTTGCGGAAATATTTTCTTTTGTCACCGCTCGAGCTACGGGCATGGCGTTGGCAGTGAGAGGAGGACGCTTTGTCAAATCCACCGTTGCCGTGGGACGTCCCCGGCCCTTTTCCGGCGACAGCTCCGGTGCCGAGTCTGCCGAGTGTATCACCGGCGCAGGTGCCGCGTTCGGCACGGAAGGAGTGACCGGTGCCTCGGCCGGATTCTTAGCAGCGTCTTTCCTCTTTCTCCGCTTGTTTGCCTTAGTCTCAGCGGTCGTCACTGGCTCAGGCAGACCCGTAGTAATGCTAGTCTTAGTGCTCATGTCAGTGGCCCATTGCGTTCCTGTCCCTTTGGGCGATCGGGCAGGCGTCTCTCCGTAACTCAGAACAACGTGGGCGACTGCATCAGGATTTGAAGGTTGCAGTGGACCGATGGAAGGGCGAACTGGGTGAGGCTGCAAGTCAAACTCATCTTCCAAGTCTTCATCCTCAAAGTTGCCGTCCACCTCATCTCCGCTGTAGTAGTCGTCCTCCGGAAACTCGTGCTCCACACCTTCAAATTCATTGAGAAGCACGACGTTCGTTTGCGGCAAGGGGCCACGAGGAGGCTGGCCAGGTGCAGGAGGCACTGCACCTAGTGCTGCGGCCGCAGCTTGCTCCACAGAAAGTGTAAAGGCGGGATCCGAGAATATGGACGGATCGAAAGGCATCGGTGGGTATGCGCCTGGGGGGTAACCCGGAACACCCTTTGCGGCCATCGTCGCTGTCGCCGTTGCAGTACCATTTTTGAGGTACGTATCCGACTGCACCATCTGTTGAGCAATATTGTACATCGTTTGTGCCTTGGTAACCCTCGTCAGGAAACGGCGCAACAAAGTGGCAATCGCACGCACGAAATTCTTGATGTGAGGCGGAAAAGATGACCAGTATTCATCGTCTGCTAACGCTGGGCCGTTGCTTCCGTTCAGCTTGGGAAATGGAGGTTGAAAGCCGGGTTGGGTCGCTCTCGCCCCGGTACGACCATTTGATTGGACTTCGATATTGCGCCAATGCAAGTCATTTGAGGTAGTCATGATTTCTCTGTGCAGCTGGGTAGTAACTCCAGCACCAGGACGAGCGAACGTAGTGGCAGACGTTGCAACGTAACCAGTGGTGGTGATGTGTACAGACTCGAGCTGGGGAGAAACGCCATTTACGGGCGGCAATGGTATGAAGGAATCCTCGAGGCTGGGAAGGTCATCGCTAGGATCAGCATCTTGTATTTCAGCATTCTGGGATTCCTTTCCCTTTCCCTTCTTCTTTTTGTGCTTCTTCCCATTCGCGGCATGCGGTGGTGGGTGCACCGGAGTGGCAGGTGTTGAGGAGGGCGGGTTCGGGAGAGAAGAGAGAGAAACAGCAGGATGTTTGGCCTTTTGCGACTTTCCTGCAGCCATTCTGTGCGATTTCGGGCTAGATTAACGACCACATGCTGTGAAGCGTGGAGGTGTGCTCACATGAGGTATCAGGCTACCCAAAGGGGGCGGGGAAGAACAGGCTGATGGTGTGCCAAGCGTAGAATGTGCGCGAGAGAAGAGATGAGTGCGATCTTGGATGTCTGGATGTGCGATGGGAGGACGGAGAGGACGAGGACGTCCAGAGACAACGGTCGAGTGTCGCCCTGATCACTTTAACTCGCCCAAATACGTCCTATCGGCAAGCGCCGACGCATGTCACATGTCACACTTGGCGGAACAACGGAACGGACACCAACCACCGCCACTCGGACCAGTCGGGAAAACAAAGATCTGGTAGAACCCCTCGTGCTGCTCACGACAAGACCATATAATTAAAACGCGACAATCTTCAAGTGGACATTCAAAACGTTTCTAAAGGGAGATCAGTGTCGCCGGATGAATGCCCATCGACAGTCCGTGACACGCGGTCATGGAGTCGCAAAGGGATCTGTCATTCTAGCGATATGGGACTCTGACGGACGGAATTTGTTCATCATGTACTTGAGGTACTAGCGTGATAGGGTTTACCTGGATCGTGATGTCATCGAACGGGTATATGTTGTGTTGTTGAGCTGGTATAAGTACTCTCCGAGATTCACAGGGTCAAGCATCCGAGGGTTCCCCATCGCTATGTCCCTGTCGGCCTTCTGATGGAAGCGGCAAATGTGATCCCTCACCCCAGTATCATCCAAAATCCGCAATACAAGCTCTGTCGTTCGTGTCCGCGGGCATATCAAACCACAAATCAGCACGTCAGAACGCTGTCTCGGTGGACGCGCTCAATGCTACATACTCCGAATTAATCGCCACACACAACAAATTGTGAGTGCACTACCAGGGAGAATGCTTCACCCCAATGATGGATGGGTCGCAGC
>JBBPKC010000230.1:3425-18904 GCA_038089055.1 Tylopilus aff. balloui
ATTTGTATGATCCATAGCATGTTCAGAAAGATGTTTTCCATTTATCTCTGGCAGTAATGTAGACTAGGTAGTATGCATGCCAGAGATCGAGCTTTGTATAAATCTTGATATGGCTTGGAGTGTCTAGGAGGTCAGAAATGTGTAGAAGTGGGTAGTGATTTTTTTTCGTGATCTTGTTGAGTCTGTGGAAGTCTATGTAGAGATGGAGTGAGCTGTCCTTCTTGTGGACAAAGAGTACTAGATGAAGCCCATGGAAAGATGTTCATTGAGGAATACTTGGAGGGACTCAAGTTTAGATGGGGAAAGAGAATATGTGGTACCTATCAGAGAGAATACTCCTTCTTCCAAATTAATCTTTAGATTAAATTCATAGTGTGAGGCAAGTTTGAATGCTTTGCTCTTGCTGAACACATCCACAAAGTCCTAATACTTAAGAGGGACTCTAGAGAGATCAACTGGTTCAGAGATGCTGGAGGTAGAACAGAGATTGCTTTCCTGAGGGTAGAATGTCAATACAAACTACATGGAGCTCTCAAGCTAACAGGCAAGTGTGAAGGCAGGAGCATTGATGAGTATGATGAGTGATGCCTTGCACTTGGAGAAACACAGTGAATTGGTGAGAATAGAGTTAGCTAGAGGAATGGATTTCAGAGGCTGCAGAGATGAGCTCAGGGGTACTAGCAAGGGATATTTGGGTGCTTGAAACAAGATACTACTTGAAACCCAGTTAATTAATGGATTGTAGCAGGTAAGCCAGTTATGTCCTAGAATAAGTGAACATGAACCATCTAGCAAGGTAACATAAAATGTTATCAGAGTGATATTACCAGTTAGAAAGCAGATGGAGAGGTCGATGGCTTGAGTGATGGTAGAATTTGAGGTTCTGTTGAACAAACAGAGAGAAAGTGGAGGGATAGGATAGATTAAAAGTCCATTCTTTTTTACAAATGTTGAATCTATGAAAAAATTGAAGAGGCTGAAGTCTATTAATATGGAAAAAGGAGGGATGTTCTGAGAGACTAGAGAGATGGAAAGTAGGAGTGATTTCAGATCTGAGAGAGTGGACACATTGAGTTTGATCTCCTTGAGTGCATGGGGAGAGTCAACACAACCTCTGGTCCATGTGAAGTCATAAAGGTCATGGACTATTTTTTTACCTTAGTAAAGGCCTCTGGTTTGGTTTCTAGAGTATTGGTCTTGGTAATATGAGTGACATTGTTGGATCCAATGCAAGTAGAAGTTTGAATATACCATTAAACTATAGACCAGACAGGCAGATAAACTCCAAGTATAACTGTAGATCTCTGAAATTGGTTAGAGGAGTGGGACTTTGTTAAAACTAAACTGATGAAGTTCTATGCAACTCTGGAACTCTGGAGTTGAGGTGAACGGGGCATTGGCTTCACCTTATGTGGTATGCTCTTGCAATGAAATCGTGCCCCAGGATTTCAGGCAGAGGGTTGGAGGTCAAAAGTCCAGAGTCTAGAGGTCTGAGGGTCAGAGGTCTGAGGGTTGGAGGTCTGAGGGCTGGAGGTTTGAGGGTCGAAGATCTGAGAGTTAGAGGTCTGAGGGTTGGAGAGAGAAGGGTTGGAGGGAGAAGAGAGGATGTCAAGCTCTCAACAAAGGTCACAGGAGAACAAGAGGGAAATAGACTTGGTCATCTATGTTGATATTCAAACTAAGGTCTACAAGTAGTAAACTACAGAGTTTTATATATGGGAGGAGAGCTAGATGACTAACTCCAAAGTTGGAGTAAAGTAAGTACTGGAAATGTCAAGTATTGGCTCTACTGAGTTAGAGCCTCAGGATCATGCTTCAAGTGAGCAATGACATCAGAGTAGTTCTAATACTGAAGGATGAAGCATAAGGAAGTATGAGTAGTTCAGAAGAATGGGAATGGAGGCAAATGGAAGATGGAAGTCAGAGAGATTTACTAATGTAAGTCCAGAAGAAATGAATGGAGGGGAAGATAGGAAATAGTCCGAAGTTATACCAGTGTTCATCTAGAAGATCCAGAGTTGGCTTTTAAAGCCCAGGATATGATAGACTTTAGCTTTACCTTATGTGGTATACCCTTGCAAGAGATCCATGTCCCAGATTTGTGGATGGAGAATCAAAGGTTGAAGGTGAGTTAAAGCTTAAGCCATGCAACAACTTAAGAAGTCTGATTGAGAGAACTTCAAGTTCTGGAGAAAAGGTGGTTATGTTGTTATGTTGGTCAATATTTAAACCAAGGGGATATGATATAAAGTACAGAGTTTATATATGGAGGAGAATTGGATGACTAAGTCCAGAATTGGGAGAAAGTATATACTGAAGAGATTAGAAGGAAAATGATTTCAAAGTGCAGCCTTAGAGTTGTGCTTCTAGGCAAGCACTGGTATTAGGGATGTCTAAGTGAGAAATGAAATGTAAGGGTATGAGTAACAACAGAGTCATAGTAAGTTACTAATATATATGCCTAAGCACAGTAACTACAAAGAGAATATGAAATAATCTAGAGTTATGACAGAATAAATCTGGAGTGTCTGGAGTTAAACTTTGGAGTTCCAGGATGTGACAATAACAGACAAACAGAGCAAATGAACCAGACCCTGGAATAGTACCTTTGGATTTATTGCAACTACCAGCAAAACAACTGGTCTGAGCTCCTGCCTCTTGTAGAGTTTATCTATAACAATGCTTTGAACACTATCACTGATGTTTCCCCATTTTTTGTCAACAAGGGATATCATCCAAACATCTCTATCCATCCTGAACATGACCTCATCTTCATCTAAGCCCAAGAGTACTCCATTGATCTCAACTTTCTCAATAGTCTCCTCTGTGAGAAATAGTCCTAGCTTAGCAACAATATCAAGGACTTGCAGATGCCAAATGAACTCTGGCACTGGACTTTAAAGTTGATAGTCAGGTCTTTGTCAGGGCAAAATACTTCCACTTCACATGCCTCTTCAAGAAACTCTTTGAAAAAAATCTAGATCTTTATGAAATCATAGTTTAAGCTGGTGTACTTTTATTCACCCTTTGGCTACTGGAGAACATGAAGTCCATATATCCAGTCTTCCATGTTTCTCAACTAGGGTCTACCATTCCCAATACCATTTCAAACTACACACAATTACCTTCATCTCTGGTCAAGGTTGATGGTGAACCAGAATATGAGATATCAGAAATTCTTGACTCAAAGATAGATTGAAGAAGATGGAACTGCAAACTTCTATATTTGATATAGTAGTCCAAATATGAAGGAACAGATGAAGAAACTTTGTGATTACTTGCAATGGAACTTGGTCATGCTTTGGAGCTTGTTGCAGACTTCCATCTCCAGTATCCAAAGAAGCCCAGATCTTACTCTGCTTGACCCATCAAAATCATTAATATTTGCAAAATTATCTATTATACTTTCTTACCCTTGTCCTCTTCATCCTCTTACTCTTTTTTGTCCTTCACCATCATCCATGCCAATTCTACCCTCCTGGCTTCCCTCTTCTCCATTGTCAACTCTTCCACCTCCACCACTCTGATCTCATTGTTCATGTCTTCTTCATCCTCCTCCTTTCATACCTTCATCTGTTACCTCTGCTCCATTTTTTTTAGCTCTACCAATCAATGGTATCACATGATCCTCAATGGCCTTTAGGAGTTCAGGCCTAAGAGGGGGATACTATTATATCCCAGGCTTCAAAAGCCAACTTTGAATCCTCCAGATATAACTCTAGATAATTTCTATCTTTTACTCTATTCACTTCATCTGGATTTATATTAGTAAATTCCTATGACTTCCATCTGCTCATAATCACATCTACATCCTGGACACAGATGACCTCTGCCTCTGAGTCCTTCAGTAAAAACATGACCATTTGCTCTCTGGACATTTTGGACAAAACCAAACCTTAGAGCTCATCCACTGCAAAAACACCTGGCCAGGCATCTGGACCTTCATCAAAGACTATGTTTCCTTGTGTATAGCCTGCGCCTGCATTAAGGTCCCCAGACATAAACTCTACAGGCTCCTGAAACAACTCCCCATTCTGAAGAAGCCATGGAATTTAATCTCCATGGATTTCATTGAACAACTCCCTCTGTCCTCTGGACATACTGCCATCCTTGTAGTCATGGACAGATTGTTCAAACAGTGCATCTTTATCCTGACTGACAACAAGGTAATATCTCCAGAGTTAGCAAAACTTTTTCTACTCCATGTATTCTTCAAGCATAGAGTCTTCTTGCACATCACCTCCAATTGAGGCTTGAAGTTCGTCTCCCACTACTTCCACTCCATGTGCCCCTCCAAGAAGCTCTCCAAGAAAAATCTAGGTCCTTATGAAATCATAGCTCAAGCTGGTACAGTTTTGTATACTCTTCAGCTTCCAGAGAACATAAAGTCTATACATCTAGTCTTCCATGTTTCTCAACTAGAGCCTGCAACCCCTAATACCATTCCAAACCACACACAATCACCTTCACCTCCAGTCAAGGTTGATGGCAAACCAGAATATAAGATATCAGAAATCCTTGACTCAAAGATAGATCGAAGACGACAAAACTGCAAACTTCTGTACTTGGTCCAGTGGTCCAGAGGGACAGATGAAGAAACTTCATGGTTACTTGCAACTGAACAAGGTCACACTTTGGAGCTTGCCTCAGACTTCCATCTCTGGTACCTGGAGAAGCCTAGACCTTACTTCACTTGACTCGTCAAAATTGTTAACATTTGCAAAACTATCTACTACATGCCCTCTTTCTTGCCCTCTTCATTCTCTTCCCCTTCTCCATCCTCCACCATCATCCATGCCAACTCTGCCCTTCTAGCTTCCCCCTCTTCCATTGCCAACATCTTTACCTCTGCTACTTCAATCTCATCATCCTCGTCTTCCTCCTTATCTTCCTAATTCTCCTTGCACTTGTTATTTGGGTAGACCTCACTTGTCTTGAGGTCCACCAGTTGGGATACCATGATCATGAGGTGATCGAGTTGCCCCTTGATCATGTCCCAGTGATCTCAGATTGCTGCTGCGATAATTTGGGCACACTCTGTCAACTCCATCACTCTTTCCACTATGTCCTCCTTGGACCTCCTTTTCTTCCGAGGTCACTCTGCCTCCTCTGCATGCCACTTCTGCTTTCTTGTTGGCTCTATCCTCTCCTGGCCAGGTTGCTCACACCTTACCTTCACGTTGTGGCACTTCACATATGTCATTGACTTTCCTGGACCTAGGGTGCAGTCCAGCCCCTGGTTCTCACATCTCCAGCACATTGGCACCAGCTTTACTTGCCCCTTTCTCTTACTGAAACATTGCTCCCTTGCTACCCACTCTGTCTATAGTCCATTAGCCTTGTTTGTCCATGCATTGGCAGATTTACCCTTCTCCAGGCCTCTACCTCTACCTTCACATGTTGTTGCTCAGCCTCCTGCTTAGCCCTCCTCTGGGCTTTCTCCTCTGCCCTCCTCCACTCCTCCTCCTTTTGTGCCTTCATCTGACATCTTTGCTCCACTGCCTTCACATCCCATAGCTCATCGCCATCCTTAGCACACTCTGCCAGGTGCTCATTGTCCCACTCCTGAATATCTGCACACTTAGACATGGTGGTACAGCACTGAGAGATTAGTAGCAGAATAACTGGACTTTATACCTCATAGGAGATTTCTATGCTCCACTCTATTCTTTTAACTCCATCAATCAATGGTATCACATGATTTTCAAGGGCCTTCAAGGGTTCAGGCCTAAAAGGGGGATACTGTCATATCCCAGGCTTCTAAAGCCAACTCCGGATCTTCTGAACAAATACTAGTATAACTCTGGACTATTTCCTGTCTTCCACTTTGTTCATTTCTTCCAGACTTACATTAGTAAATTCCTCTGACTTCTATCTTCCATTTGCCTCCATTCCCATTCTTCCAGACTACTCATACTTCCTTACACTTCATCCTTCGATATTAGAACTACTTCAATATCATTGCTCACTCGAAGCATGATTTTGAGACTCTAACTCAGTAAAGCCAACACTTGACACTTCCAGTACTTACTTTACTCTGACTCTAGAGTTAGTCATCTAGCTCTCCCCCCATATATAAAACACTGTAGTTTACTGCCTGTAGATCTCAGTTCAAATATTAATATAAATGACCAAGTCTATCTTTCTCTTGTTCTTCTGTGATCTCTGTTGAGGGCTTGACACTCTTTCCTCCCTCCGACCCTCAAACCTTCAACCCTCAGACCTCTGACCCTCAGACCTCCAACCCTCAGACCTCAGACCTTCAGACCTCTAGACCCTAGACCTCTGATCTCTGACTCTTCACCTGAAATCCTAGGGCATGATTCCACTACAAGGGTGCACCACATAAGGTGAAGCCAATGCCCCGTTTGCCTCAACTCTAGAGTTCCGAAGTTGCACAGGACTTAGTCAGTCTAGTCTTAACAATACTACTCATACTTCATTATATTTTGTCCTCTAGTAGTAACACCATTTCGATGTCAATGCTCACTAGAAGCATAATCCTGAGACTCTGACTCAATAGAGTCTACATTTGACACTCTCAGTATATATTTCATTTCAACTCCAGACTTAGTCATCCAGTTTTCCCTCCATATATATTCTCTATAGTTTATCACTTATAGACCTCAGTTTAAATATCAACCAACTTTGACAACTTCAATTTCCCTCTTGTTCTCCCATAACCTCCATGAGGACTTGACATCCCCTTCCCTCTAACCTCCAACCCTCTGATCTCCAACCCTCTGACCTTTGACCCTCTAATCTCTGGTTCTTCAACCTCCAACCTTCAACCCTCATTCAAAATCTGGGGCAAGATTCCTTTGCAAGAGTGCACCACATAAGGTGAAGCCAATATCCCACCTACACTAACTCTGGAGTTCTGGAGTTGTGCAGAAGTCCATCCATTCAGTCTTAACAGTTTCTTAATTTTCACAATGTAAACTGGGATGTGATCTACTATTTCATGATGAGTTAAGTGGATTCATGCACAGTAGTGGCTTCTTTTTATACTTCTTCTAGTTGTAATAGGTAGACATTGAGAGCTAGAAGGAAGATGATCAGGTGTAAAGAGAGATAGGCTCTTGGTTTATATTCTAGAATTAGTAAGTAAGGTGATAGATACATGGGTAACAGAATGAATGGCTGAGTTGTGATGAAACTTGGCCAGTGGTAGAAGTTGTAACCAGTCTGTGGGGTTGTCAATGTAGAAAATGCATAAGTACACTTCAAACTCTTGATTAACTCTCTCTATTTTGCCATCAGTCTGAGGGTAATGTGTGGAAAAGAGGTGAAGATTGTATTGGTGTTAAAACAAGATGAACAGACTCCAATATAACTCTAGAACTTCAGAGTTGGTGTGAGCAGGGCATTGGCTTTATCTTATGTGGTGTGCTCTTGCACAGAATCGTGCCCTGGGATTTTAGGCAGAAGGGTCAAAGGTTGGAGGTTGAAGAATTGAAGGTCAAAGGGTTGGAGGTCAAAGGGTCAGAGATCACAGGGTTAAAGATCAAAGGGTTAGAGGTTAGAGAGTTAGAAATCAAAGTGTTAGAGGTCAGAAAGTCAGAGGTCAAAGGGTCAAAGATCAGAGGGTCAGAAATCAGAGGGTCAGAGATCAGAGGGTTAGAGATCAGAGGGTCAGAGGGTGGAGGGTTGGAGGTTGGAGGGTTGGAGGTTAGAGGGTCAGAGGTTGGAGGGTCAGAGGTTGGAGGATTGGAGTTTAGAGGGTCAGAGATTGGAGGGTTAGAGATTGGAGGGTCAGAGATTGGAGGGTCAGAGATTGGAGGGTCAGAGGTTGGAGGGTCAGAGGTTGGAGAGTCAGAGATTGAAGAATCAAAGATTAGAGGAGAGAAGATTGGAGAAAAGGAGATTGGAGGAAAGGAGGTTGGAGAAGAGGAGGTCTGAGGAGAGAAGGGAGAAAGGAGGGTGTCAAGCTCTAATGGGATTCATAGAACAAGAGGGAAGTTAGAGTCATCAAAGTCAGTCATCTATGTCAATATTTGAACTGAGGTCTACAGGCAGTAAACTATAGAGTATTTATATAAAGGGAAAACCAGATGACTAAGTCTAGAGTCAGAATAAAATATGTACCAGAAATATCAAGTGTTGGCTCTACTGAGATAGAGCCTCAGGATCATGCTTCTAGTGAGCACTAACATCAAAGTAGTATTACTACAGGAGGATGAAACATAAGAAAGTATGAGTAGTATGAACAAAGACAAAGGAGAAATAGAAGTCAGAAGAATTTACTAATGTTAGTCTGGGCAAAGAAACAAAAGAGGAATGTAGGAAAGAGTTTAGAGTTATACTGGAGTATGTCCAGAGGATCTGGAGTTGGCCTTTGAGGCCTAGGATATGACAATTGGAAAAGATGGCAAGTTCTCATGTGAATGTAGAGGCAAATTGAGATTCCAAATCAAAGATATAGATTTCATGGAGGTCATATCAGGAGAATATGTGCTGCAAAAATAGTTCTATAATATCTGCCATGGAGACTGTTTTGGAACATGGGATGAAAATTACTTCCTTTATAAGGCTGTAATCAACCATGACCAATATAGAATCAAGAATGCAGACTAGAGAAAGGCTAGAGACCAGGTTTATGAATAGTTGCTAGAAGAGACAGGTGGTGGAGAAGAAGATTGGTTGAAGAGAAGTAACAGTGGGATGAGTATTGAGTTTGGATTGTTGACAGACAGTGCAGCCAAGGATGAAATCATGGACATAGGTAAAGAGACCCAGCCACCAGTAATTATATTCTAGGGAGGCTTTGGTGCAAAAGAAACTCATGTGACCCATAGTTGGGGATAGATGCAGGGATTGGACAAGGTTATGGCAAGTGATGGGGGGAATATAAAGATGATGTTTGTAAAATATTCTACTCAAGTTGAAATGCCAGTCCATGAGAGAGAATTGAGGAAAGAGAAGAGTGTTATAAGCAAGGTTAGCTAGGGCTTTAAGAACTAGTGGGTCATCTGTGGAGGATGACTGAATCTTGTTGGCTAGTGCTAAGTCAAGTACATTGATAATCTATGGTTCTGGGCAAATGGAAAAGTTAGAATTATTAGTAGAGATATCAATGTCCTAGCATTAGGACAGGGTGTTCAATAGGGCCACTTTAGATCTAGGAGTTACTTTCCATAAAATATCAAAGCTTTGTAGGAAAAGGCTCCAATGAGCTTGACAGTAGAAGAGTTTTCTGGGATCTTTGAGAAATGCAAGATTTTTATAATCAGTAATAATGGTAATAGAATGAGAGATACCCTGGAGAAGGTATTTTCATTTCTCAAGGGTAAGGATGACTGTGAGTAATTCTCTATTGTAAATGTTATAGTTTTGCTGCATTGGGAGAAAGGTCTTGGAGAAATAAGTGCAAGGGTATAGGTCACCATTGACAACTTCCTGTTGGAGAACTACACCAGTGGCTGTTAGAGATGTATTGGTCATGAGGGTAAATGGTTTAGTAGGATCTGGAAATTGAAGGACTAGCATGGTGGTAAAGATCTATTTCAATTTGTCAAATGCATGTTGGTGGGTTGGGAGCCAACACCACATGGTGTCTTTGGTGGTTAGTAGGTCAAGGGAGCAATGATGTCTGAAAAGTTAGAAATAAACTTTCAATAGAAATTGTAGAATTCAATGAAGGATCAGACTTCTTTTATTGAGTGTGTGGGTTCCCAGTCATGGATTGCTGATAGTTTGAAGGAATACATCTGTACTTTCCCCTGGCCAATGATCAGGCCAAGGAACTCAATCTGTGAAATGTCAAAAGAATATTTTGAAAATTTAAGTGAAAGTTCTAGATCATGAAAGCATTGGAGTGCCTGTTGGGTTTAGGCTTGGTGAGTGTCTAAGTCAGTGGAGAGGATACTGCAATCATCCATGTAGATTTCCAACCACCCCTCTGCTAGCATGTTAATGAAAGAGTAATTTATAAATGCCTGAAATGTGGAAGGGGCATTACAAAACCTGAAAAACATTAAAGTGGGTTCAAAAAGGCCTAGAGGAGTGATAAAGGCAGCTTTCCATTGATATTTGGGTCACAGTCAAATGTTATTGTATCCCCATTATATATCAAACTTGGTAAAGACAGTAAATTTCTACATGTGTTCTACAAGTGTGTTGATGAGGGTGAGTGGGTAGGCATTCTATATGGTAAATGAGTTGAGATACCAGTAGTCTTGGCAGGGGTGCAAAGAGCTATCCTTCTTTGATATGAAAAAGAATGGAAAAGCTTGGGGTGAGATCAAGAGAATAATGCAACCAGTTTGGAGATATTTAACAATGAAGTCCTTAAGAGTGCTCAGTTCCTTGGAATTAAGTGAATAGATCTTGGTAATCTTGGGAATGAAATCATCCTTGAGTTGGATGGCATGGTCAAAGGGATGGTAAGAGGATAGTTGGTCATGAGTTTTCTTTTCAAATATGTCTTTGAATTCTTTACATCAAGAAAGTAGGGTGGTCTCTGTTTTTATCTCTTTCTATGCAATCTCTATGGAAATGGTTAGCTTATTTACTTTGAGAGAGACATACCTGGGTTTCTGTTTTTTTAAACAATGGTTGATGACAATGTTAGGGTCTAGAAATAACTAGTAGTCCAGGTGACAAGATTGATTCAGGCTAGAGTTGTGAGAGGAATCATTAGGGAGAGTAAAAGTGCATTATAGCCAATCAATATAAGGGTTGTGCTTTTTAAGCCAAGGGGTTCCTAGGATGATTCAAGAGTAACCTAGGTTGATGATATAGAGTTTCTCAATGATAGTAAAGTCTGGAAACTCAAGATCTAGTCTAGTCTTCTAGTAAATGGTCTCTTTGTTGTTTTTGATTTTATCAGCATTGAGGGTGGTGATTGGCTTGGGCAGTAAGTGTAACAGAGAGTGGAAGGATTGTATAAGGGACTGGTTAATGAAATTTCCAGTTGCTTCACTATCCATAAGAATAATGATTTTGTTCTTGTGCCTTAGAGTAATGGGAAACTAAAGTGTTTATTTATTCTCTAGGCCTAGGAGTACAATGTCTATGTGGAGAGATAACATCAAGGTATCTCTCCCTTTCAAAAATCCTGGTTCAGTGTTTTGGCTCCCTTTGTTTTCTCTTCTTTCTTGAAGCCTTCAAAGCAAGTTTTGAGAATATCTAAGATGGTAATCTGGGAAATTCCCTTGGTTTCAAGCTTCATCATGTAGCACTGGAGGGGAGATGGGGCAGTGGTACTGGGAGTAAAACAGGTGGTGGTTGACATGGTAGTAGTAGTAATTTCTTGGGTTTTGACCTGGAAGCATGTTGATTCTTTGGTTCTCTTGTAGTCAATGGCATTGTGTTAAAGACAAAACTAATGGACTTCTGTGCAACTCTAGAACTCTAGAGTTGGTGTGGACAGGGTGTTGGCTTCACCTTATGTGATGTACCCTTGCAAAGGAATCATGCCCTAGAATTTTAGACAAAGGGTTGAAGATTAAAGGTTAAAGGATTGGAGGTCTGTTAAGACTGAATGAATGGACTTCTGCATAACTCTGGAACTACAGAGTTGATATAGGTAGAGCATTGGCTTCACCTTGTGTAATATACCCTTGTAAAGAAATCTTGCCCTGGATTTCAAATGGGGATTGGAGGTTGAAAATCAGAGAACTGGAGATCAGAGGGTTGGAGGTTGAAAATCAGAGAACTGGAGATCAGAGGGTTGGAGGCCAGAGGATTGGAGGTTAGAGGGAAGAGGATGTCAAGTTCTCATGGAGGTCATGGGAAAACAAGAGGAAAGTTGAAGTCATCAAAGTCAGTCATTGATATTCAAACTAATTCTACAGGCAGTAAACTATGGAGTATATATATGGAAGGAAAACCAGTTGACTAAGTTTGGAGTCAGAACAAAATATGTACCAGAAGTGTCAAGTGTAGGCTTTACTAAGTCAAAGTCTCAGGATTATGCTCCTAGTGAGTATTGAATCGAAGTGATATTACTACCAGAGAATGAAACATAATGAAATATAAGTAGTATGGGTAAATGGAAGCAGCAGCAATGAGAAGATGAAAGTCATAGGAATTTACTAATATAAGTCTGGGTTATTAAACTTTAGACTGGATAAGCAGAGAGAACTCCAGATATAACTGCGAAACTCCAGAGTTGGGTTGAAGAGGTAGGACTTTGGCTTCACCTTATGTGGTGTGCCCTTGCAAGAGATCCATGTCCTGGATTTATGGACAGAGGATTGGAGATTGAAAATAGGTCAGAGCTTAAGTCATGCAATAACTTAAGGAGTCTGATCAGGAGAACTTCAAGTTCTAGAGGAATAGTTATCTCGATATTTGAACTAAGGAGATATGGTACAAAGTACAGAGTTTATATATGGAGGAGAATCAGATGACTAAGTCTGGAACTGGAAGAAAATATATACTGGAGGGATTGGAGGGAAAATGATTCCGGAACACAGCCTCAGAGCTGTGCTCCTACGTAAGCACTGGTATCGGGGGTGTCTAAGTGAGAAATGGAATATAAGGAAATGAGTAATTAATAGAGTCATGGTAAGTTAATAATATATGGGTCCAAGTATATTACTACAAAGGAAATGTGAAACAGTCCAAAGTTATATCAGAGTAGGCCTGGAATGTCCAGAGTTGAACTCTAGAGTTCTGGGATATGACATGGGTGAAGTAAACAGAGTGGAAGACTGTTACATCCCAGAACTTCAAAGACCAACTTCAGACACTTTAATGTAACTCTGGACTGTTTTGCATTTCCTTTGTAGCTAATACACTCAGACTTATACAATAGTAACTTTTCTTACATTCCATTTCTTGATTAGACATCTCTGATACCAGTGCTTACCTAGGAGCACAGCTTCAAGGCTGCATTCTAGAATTATTTTCCCTTCAATCCCTCTGGTACATACTTTTTTCTGATTCTGGACTTAGTCATTCAATTCCCCTCTGTATATAAACTCCATACTTTGTACCATATCTTCTTAGTTCAAATATTGATATAACTACCTCTCCAGAACTTGAAGTTCTCCCAATCAGACTCCTTAAGTCATTGCATGACTTAAGCTCCGACCTACCTCCAACCTTCGATTTTTCAACCATAAATCCAGGATATGGATCCCTTGCAAGAGTGCACCACATAAGATAAAGCCAAAGTCCCATCCCTCTAACCCAACTCTGGAGTTCCACAATTATACCCAGAGTTCATTTCATTCATTTGGCCTGAAGTTTAATAGTATATTCGAACTCCCTCTTGCATTAGATCCAGCTATGACCACTAATGTTACTTGTGTCACCACATTGCACACCAGAGTGATTGCCAACCTTTCCACTTTCTCCTGCTTTAACCTGCTCAATATCTATTCCATAGCTTCTCCACTCGACACAACACTCCTTCTACATTGCAGGCACATACTCCTTCACAATTCTCTACTCCTGGAGTACACATTGAGAAGCTAGATGATGAAGATAGACCTCCTAGCTTCCATACCCCTAGTAATCAAGGCAACCCAGGAGATCTAGCTGAGTCCAGGGATGACCCCTCCAACAACTCTAACTTCCCAGGGGATGACCTCAACCCCGAGTTCTCCTCTGATGAAGAATACATCCTGTGAGACATACTTGCCAACCTAGCAAGTGTCTTACTCATTCTTCTAAGAAAAAATCTTCTGAATCCTTACAGCAGACCAAAGTCTGAGAACTGGACCAGTTTGATGGGACAAACTCCCACAAACTCCAGGTCTTTCTAGTCCAATGTAAATTAAATTTCCAAAACTGTCTAAAAATCTTCACCTTCAATTAAACTAAGGTCACTTTTGCTCAGTCATATCTCAAAGGTATGACTCTGAAATGGTTCAAACCAGACCTCCAGATGGAAGATCTGGCACTCAGCCTCATCTGGATGAATGACTACAAGAAGTTTGTTCTGAAGCTCCAAATCAATTTGGATCACATGATCCCATTGGAAATGCAGAGCACTAGTTGGACCATTTGACAATGAAAGATGGTCAAAGGATCAACAAATACATTGTGGAGTTTAACAGAATCACATCCCAAGTCTGGGGATATGAAGAAGATGCTCTCTGGTACCATTTCTATAATGGTCTCCCAGACTGTATTAAGGATGAGATATTGCATGTAGACAAACCCCCCACCCTCTTTGAACTCTATCAACTTGCCCACATCATTAGTGCTTACTATTGGGAGTGCAAATCAGAGATTAGCTGACAGGTGAAGTCTTCTAGTAACCCTCCCAAGATGTCCAATAACTCCTCTGCCTTATTCTCCAGCTTCTCTAAGAAGTCCCAAGGGAAATCTGCTAGTGCTTTCAACAACTCTGGAGCATCCACTTCTCCCAAGCTAGACTTGTTATCCAAGCTCAGAAAGGATGGAAAGCTCACAGCAACCAAGCACAAAAGCCATTTTGACAATAACCTCTATATATTCTGTAGTCTAGCAGGGCATAAGGCCAATGAATGCACAAAGTCTATGTCTTGTGCAGCCAAAGGCCATATCACCAAGACTAAAACTCTAGAAACCAAACCAGAGACCTCTGCTGAGGCAAAAAAATAGTCTACAACCTCTATGACTCTACATAGACTAGAGGTTGCATTAATTCTTCCCATGCATCAAAGAAGCTCTAACTTAATGCATCTACTCTCTTAGATCTGAAGTTACTTATGCCCCCCATTTCCCTAGTCTCATGTGAAATTTCTCCCTTTCCCATGTTGATAGACTTCAGTTTCTCCAATTGTTTTATAGATATGAATTTTATCAATATAAATGAACTTTCAACCTATCTCATCCCTCCACTTTCCCTCTGTTTGTTCAATGAAATCTTGAATTCCATCATCACTCATCACTCAAGCCATCAACCTCTCCAGCTACTTTCTGACCAGTAATATTATTCCAATGACATTTTATGTCATTTTGCTAGATGGTTCTTGTTCACTTGTTCTACAACACAACTGGCTTACCTGCTACAATCCATCGATTGACTAGGTTTTGAGTAGTATATCATTCTGAGCACCTGAATACCCCTTACTAGTAGCCCTGAGCTTATCTCTATAGCCTCTGGAATCTACTCCTCTGGCTGACTCTATCCTCACTGATTCACCATGTTTCTTAGATTTCAAGACACCACCCATTGCACTCATCAGTGCTTCCACCTTCACACTTGCCTGCTGTCTTGAGGGCTCCATGTAGTTCATGCTAACACTCTGCCCTCAGGAAAGCAATTTTCATTCCACCTTTACCATCTCTGACCCAGTCAATCTCTCTAGAACCCCTCTGGAATACCAGGACTTCATGGATATGTTCAGCAAGAGCAAAGCATCCAAACTTGTCCCATACCACAAATTCAATCTAAAGATTGATTTAGAAAAAGAAGCATTCCCTCTGATAGACACCACATATTCCCTTTTCCCATTTGAACTTGAGTCCCTTCAAGTGTTCCTTGACAAACATCTCTTCATGGGCTTCATTCACCCTTTCTCCTCTACTTACACTTA
>JBBPKC010000230.1:19003-30227 GCA_038089055.1 Tylopilus aff. balloui
TCCCAGTACTCTTTGTCTGTAAGAAGGATAGTTTACTCTGTCTCTACATAGACTTCTGCAGACTCAACAAGATCATGAAAAAAAACTGCTACCCACTCCCCTGCATCTCTGACCTTCTAGACACTCCATGCCATGCCAAAATTTATATAAAGCTCGATCTCCAGCATGTATACCACCTGGTTCACATTGCTACTAGAGATGAGTGGAAAATATCTTTCTGAATGTGCTTATGAATCATATAAATGGCTAGTAATTCCATTTGATCTTATCAATATATCATATCCTGGACTTCAAAAGTCAACTCTGGATCTTCTGGATGAACACTGGTATAACTCCAGACTATTTTCTGTTTTCCACTCTGTTCATTTCCTCTGGACTTATATTAGTAAATTCCTATGACTTCCATTTCTCATTTGCCTCCATTTCCATTCTTTTGGACTACTTATACTTTCTTATACTTCATTCTTTGATATTAGAACTACTTTGATGTCATTGCTCACTCAAAGCACGATCCTGAGGCTCCAACTCAGTAAAGCCAACCTTTGACACTTCTGATACATATTTCATTCCAACTCTAGACTTAGTCATCTGGTTTTCTCTTCATATATAAACACTGTAGTTTACTGCCTGTAGACCTTAGTTTGAATATCAACTGAGTCTAATAACTTCATCTTCCTCTCGTTCTCCTGTGATCTCTATTGAGGGCTTGACATCCTCTTTCCTCTTCTCTCCTTGATGCCCTCACCTCAATCTTTCAACCCTCAGACCTCTAGTTCTCCAATCTCTGATCTCTGACTCTCTGTTCAAAATACTGGGACATGATTCCAGTGCAAGAGCACATCACATAAGGTGAAGCCAATGCTCCATTGGACCAACTCTGGAGTTCCAGAGTTGCATTGGAGTCCATCCATTCAGTCTTAACACAATACCCCCTACAACGTTCCAGTGGTTTATAAATTCCATCTTTGCAGATCTTCTCAATATCTCTGTCATTGTCTATCTGGATGACATCTTTATCTTCTTTAAAAACTGTGTGAAACACAAAGAGCATGTCTGGGATGTATTCCAGTATCTCTAAAAACATGAACTTTATACCAAGCCCAAGAAGTGCAAATTCCATACTGACTCCACTAAGTATCTTGGATACTAGCTCTTCTCAACCAGACTTTCCATGTTCCTCAAAAAGGTAAAGGCTATTGTTGATTGGCCTGAACCCTGGAAAGTCTAGGATATCCAGTCCTTCCTAGGATTTACAAACTTCTACTGGCAATTCATTACCAACTTACTCTAGACTTGTCATTTCGATCACCCATCTAACCCACAAAGGCACTCCATGGAATTTCAACAATGCCTATCACTTCACTTTCTAGCACCTCAAATATGCTTTCATCTCCACTTCCATCCTTAGCCATTGGGTCCCCAATACCCTACTAATTATCAAGATAGACATATCTGACTAAGCCATCACTTGCATTCTTTCCATCTGATGTCTGGATGGTAAAATCTATCTCATTGCTTTTTTTTCCCATATTCTCTTTGCTTCAAAACTTAACTATGATATCCATGATAAGAAATTGCTAGCTATCCACAAGTCCTTTCAGACTTGGTAGCACTACCTTCAGGGCTCCAGAACTTTGATCAACATAGTTACAAATCACAAGAACCTAGAGTATTTTGCAATTACCAAACTCCTAACCTGGCATCCAGCCCAGTGGTCAAAGTTTCTCTCACAGTTCAACATGGTCATTCACTTCTGTCCCAGATGCCTAGGTGTAAAACCTGATTCCCTTACTAGATGCTGGGATGTCTACCCCAAAGAGGGGGATAGGGACTACATGCAAGTAAATCCACATAATTTTTGACCAATCTTCATTCAAGAACAGCTCACATCGTCTTTTAGGGCAATGATTTTGGCAACTCTGGTCCTCTGGGCCAGTATATTATTTGACATTGAATCTCTACACAATGACATTCTGTCTACTCTTCCCTTCAACTCTATCACCTTCATCCATATGTTCACCTCTAAACTTTCTGACTCTTACTGGACTGTTGACTCCAAAGGCTTTTTACATCTAGATGATCACATTTACATCTCTAAAGCTGACAATCTCCACCTCTGAGTCCTTTGGTACAAGCATAATCACCTACTCTCTGATCATTTCAGACAAAACCAGACATTGGAGCTTATCTGCTGCAAATACACCTAGCCAGGCATCTAGACATTTGTTAAGGACTATATCTCATCTTGTACAGCTTGTGCCCATACCAAGGTTCCCAAACATAAGCCCTACAGGCTCCTGAAGCAACTTCCTATTCTGCAGAAGCCATGGAATTTAATCTCCATGGACTTCATTAAACAACTCTCCCTGTCCTCCAGATATATTATCATCTTAGTCATCATGGACAGATTGTCCAAATAATGCATCTTTATCCTGACTAACAACAAAGTGACATCCCTAGAGCTAGCAAAATTATTCCTACTCCATGTTTTCTTCAAGCACAGAGTTCTCTCACATATCACCTCCAATTAAGGCTTAGAGTTTATCTTTCATTTCTTCCAGTCACTCAGCAAGGTGCTTGACATCCAGCTCCACTTCACCTCTAGTTATCATCTGGAGAGTGATGAACAAACAGAATGGATGAACCAGACACTGGAACAGTATCTCTGAATCTACTGCAACTACCAGTAGGACAACTGGTCTAAACTTCTGCCCCTTGCAAAGTTTGCATATAACAATGCTCCCAATGCTACAACTGGTGTCTCACTATTCTTTGCCAACAAAGAATATCATCCCAATATTTCTGTCTACCCCAAATGCAACCTCATCTTTGTCTGAGCCTGAGAATACTCTGTCGACCTCAATTCCCTCCATAACCTCCTCCCTTTGCTTTCTCTTTGTTTGTTCAATGGAACCTCAAATTCCTCTGTAACTCAAGCCATCAACTTCTTCATCTGTTTTTTAACTAGTGATATCACTCTAATGATATTTTATGTCACTCTGCTAGATAGTTCTTGTTCTATTGTTCTAGGACACAACTGGCCTACCCACTACAATCCATTGATTGATTGGGTTATAAGCAGTATCTCATTTCAAGTATCTGAGTATTCCATGCTAGCAAACCCAAGCTTAACTCTATAGCCCTCAAAACTCATTTCTCTGGCTGACTCTGACTCCAATTCATTATATATCTCTAACTGCAAGGCACCATCTATTGCACTCATTAATGTTCCCACCTTTGCACTCATTTATCATCTCAAGGGCTTTATTGTTAAGACTAGACGAATGAACTTCAATACAACTCTGGAACTCCGAAGTTGAGATGAGTAGGGTATTAGCTTTATCTTATATGGTATATCCTTGCATGGAATTGTGCCCCAGGATTCCAGGCAGAGGGTCAGAGGTCAGAGGATTAGAGGTTAGAGGATCAGAGGGTCAAAGATTAAAGGGTTAAAGGTCAGAGGGTTGAAGGTCAGAGGGTTGAAGGTTAGAGGGTTGAAGATCAGAGGGTCGAAGGTCAGAGGGTTGAAGGTCAGAGGGTCGAAGGTCAGAGGGTTAAAGATCAGAGGGTCAAAGGTCAGAGGGTTGAAGGTCAGAGGGTCGAAGGTCAGAGGGTTGAAGATCAGAGGGTCAAAGGTCAGAGGGTTGAAGGTCAGAGGGTCAAAGGTCAGAGGGTCAAAGGTCAAAGGGTCAGAGATTGGAGAGTCGAAGGTTAGAAGGTCAAAGGATCAGAAATTGAAGGGTTAGAGATTGGAGAGTTGGAGATCAAAGAGTCAGAGGTTGGAGGGTTGAAGGTCAGAGAGTTGGAGATCTAAGGAGAGAAAAAAGGAAGAAGAGCATCAAGCCCTAATGAAGTTTATAGAATGAGAAAAAAGTTAGAGTTGTCAAAGTCAATTGATATTTGAACTGAGATCTACAGGTAGTTAACTACAGAGTTTATATACTGCAGGAAAACCAGATGACTAAGTCCAAAGTCAAAATAAAGTATGTACTAAAAGTGTTAAGTGTGAGCTCTACTGAGTCAGAGCCTTAGGATCATGTTTCTAGTAAGCACTGACATCAGAGTGGTGTTATTACCGGAGAATAAAAAATAATAAAGTATTAGTAGTATGGGTAAATGGGAACAGAGACAAAGGAAAGATGGAAGTTAGAGAAATTTACTAATGTAAGTCTAGATGAAATGAGTAGAGTGGAAGACAGGAAAATAGTCTGGAGTTATATCAAAGTTTGTTTGGAAAATTCAGAGTTGGCTTTTGAAGCCCAGAATATGACATTCATGCAGTTCACTCTGTCACTCCACCCTCAGAAAAGCAATCTCCACTCCATTTACATCAACTCCAAACCAGTCAATCTCTCTAGAGTTCCCCTGGAGTATCACAATTTCACAGATATATTCAACAAGGGCAAAACATCCAAGTTTACCCCATATCACAAATTTGATCTAAAGATCAAGTTGGAAGAAGAAGCATTCCCACCAATAGATACTATCTATTCCCTATCTATATTCAAACTTGAGTCCCTCTAAATATTTCTTGACAAACACCTCTTCATGGGATTTATTCATCTTTTCACTTCTGCTTATACTGCTCTAGTACTCTTTGTCCACAAGAAAGATGGTTTACTTTTGTCTTTGTGTATATTTCTATGAACTTAACAAGATTATGAAGAAGGACTACTATCCACTCCCTTGTATCTCTAACCTTCTAGATACTTCAAGCCATACTTAGATTTATACCAAGCTCAATCTCTGGCATATCTACCATCTAGTTTATATTGCTACTAGAGGTAAGTAAAAAATATCCTCCCAGACCTACTATGGATCATTTAAATGGCTTGTCATGCCATTTGATCTTACCAATACCTCTGCAGCTTTCCAGCAATTCATTAACTCCATTTTCACAGATCTTCTCAACATCTTTATCATCATCAATCTAGATGATATTCCTATCTTCTTCAAAGACTGCACCAAGCACAAATAGTATATCCAATACTCCAACATCTTAGAAAACACAGACTTTATGTCAAACCCAAGAAATGCAAATTCCACACTAACTTTATCAAGTATCTCAGATACCAACTCTTTTTGACTAGACTTTCCTTGTTCCTAGAAAAGGTAAAGGCCATTAATGATTGGCCTAAATCATAGAAGGTCCAAGATATACAGTTTTTCCTCAGATTCACTAATTTCTACTAGAGATTCAGTGCCAACTACTCTGGACTTGTTGTTTTGCTTACCTACCTCACTTGAAAGAGCACTCTATGGAATTTCAATGACATCTGTCATTTCACTTTCTAGCATCTCAAGGATACTTTTATCTCTGCTCCCATCCTGGTATATATTTCATTCTGACTCTGGACTTAGTCATCTAGTTTTCCCTCTATATATGAACTCTGTAGTTTACTGCCTATAGACCTTAGTTCAAATGTTGACATAGACAACCAACTCCTGATCCTTTTCCTATGACCTCTGCTAAGGGCTTGACATTCTCTCTCCTCCCTTTGACTTGACATTCTCATCTTTGATCTCCAACCCTCTGATCTCCAATCTTCTAACCTCTGACCTTCTGATCTCTGACCTTCTGACCTCTGACCTTCTGACCTCCAATCTTCTAACCTTTAACCTTCTAACCTTCAACCTTCTGATCTCCAACCTTCTAACCTTTGACCTTCTGATCTCCAACCTTTTGATCTCTGACCCTCTGATCTGAATCCTCTGATCTCCAGTCCTCCAACCTCTGATCTCCAACTCCCATTCAAAATCCTAGGACAAGATTCCTTTGCAAGGGCATACCACACATGGTGAAGCCAACATCCTGTCCACCTCAACTCTAGAGTTCCAGAGTTATATAGAAGTCCATCCATTCAGTTTTAACACTGACATTCTTTCTATCTACTATTTGGATGATAAAATCCACCCCATAGCTTTCTACTCCTACACTCTCTCTACTTCAGAACTTAATTATGACATCCATGGCAAAGAATTGCTAGCCATTCATGAGTCTTTCCAGACTTGGTGACATTACCTTAAAGGCTCTAGAACTTTGATTAACATAGTTACTGACCACAAGAACTTGGAATACTTCACAATTATCAAACTCCTAACCTGGTATCAAGCCTGGTGGTCAGAGTTCCTCTCACAGTTCAATATGGTCATCTACTTCTACCCTGGATGCTTAGATGCAAAACCTGGCTCCCTCACTAGATACTAGGACATCTATCCCAAAGAGAGAGATAGAGATTACATGCTCATTAATTTCTAGAATTTCTGTCCTATATTTACCCAAGAACAGCTTGTTTTGTCCCTCAAGGCAATGATTTTAGCAACACCAGTCCTCCAAGCCAGTATGTTGTTCAACATTGAGTCTCTTCACAGAAACATTCTATTTACACTTTCCTCTGATCTCTTAGTATCTGTTCACATGTTTGACTCTAAACCCTTAAACTCCCACTGGACCATAGACTCTGAAGGCTTCCACAATCTAGACAATTGCATCTATGTCCTAGACATAGACAATTTATGCCTTCGAGTCCTCTAGTACAAACATGACCATTCACTCTCTGGATACTTTGGATAAAATCACCCTTAGAGCTTATCCACTGTGAATACACCTCACCAGGTATCTTAACCTTTGTCAAAGACTATGTTTCCTCCTGTACAGCCTATGCCCACACTAAGGTCCCTAGATATATAGTGACTCCAAAAACCCTTTCCATATTAAGCTTAATAGTACATACTCTTGGCTACATGATTGCCCAAATTTCATGTGATTTGATTTATAGGCTGGTGAAATATAATCATTTTAAAATAGCAATACCATAGAAAGGGTTTTTTCACTTTTGAATTGATGACCAGAAACTCAGTGAAATCATAGAATATTTCCTAATTCCCAACCACCATCATGGTCAGATCTTTTTCTCTTACTTAACACAGCACTATTCTCTCTTTGCTTGATGCTGGCAAATCTGGTGAATTTATTGCCAAGCAAACCAGTGTCAGCCCTTCTACTATTTCCAAACTTCACTGCAAAATGTATCCTACCCTTCCCAAAGCTATTGGAGATCATCCTTCCAAGCTTTCCACTACCAATATTCCTCATGCTTAACATTTTATTACTTCTGGCAAGGCTAAAAATGCAATCCAGGTGACCAAAGCTCTTACCAACATTATCAACCAACCCCTCTCTGCCAACAAAGTCTGCCATCACTTGAAGAAAAGCTGGTATAAAGGCTGTGGTAAAATCCAAACATCCTCTTTTTTCTACCAAACATTGCAAAGCTCATTTAGATTTTACTTATGCTCTTAAAGATTGGACTATAGAGGATTAGGAGAAGGTGATATGGTCTGATGAGACCAAAATCAATTGCCTGGGGTCAGATTAAATGGGCATGGAAAAGAGTGGGTAAAGGACTAAGTGATAGGTTGGTAGATGGTACCCCTCAAGCATGAAGGAGGTTCTATGATAATATGGGGTTATATGACCTGGAAGGGTGTTGGGTCTGCTGCCAAGATTGATGGTAAAATGGATGGTGACTCTACCTCCAGATTTTGAAGAATGAACTCCAGCAAACCCTGGAGTATTATGAATTTAATCCATCTAACATCATTTTTCAGCAGATCATAAACATACCTGCAAAAAAGTCAAGGAATGGCTAGCAGAGCAAGAATTTAGAACTATGGCCTGGCCTGCACAGTCACCTGACTTAAGCCCTATTGAACATCTTTGAGATTGGTTGAAAAAAAGGCTTGAAAGCAGAAACATCCCCCTAATGGAGTTCATGAATTGTGGGAAAGAGTTCAGGTGAAGTGGGATAGGATACCAGTTGAGGAATGTCAAAAGTTGATTGAGAGCATGCCTAGAAGGATTCAGGCAGTGCTTAGAGCAAAAGGAGGGTATACCAAGTACTAATAATGCTTCCAATTCAAAAGTGAAAAAACTCTTTCCATGATACTACTGTTTTAAAATATTTATACTTCACTAGCCTATGAATCACATCACATGGCACACAGGGCAATCTTGTAGCCAAGAGTATGTACTATTTATATTTCCACAAAGCTAAGCAAAATTCCCATACAATTTAGCAGTATACTTTACATACTATCAAAAAGCCCAACATGGAAAGGGTTTTTGGAGTTACTGTAAAGCTCTACAGGCTTCTAAAATAACTCCCCATTCTGGAGAAGCCATGGAATTCAATCTCCATGGACTTCATCAAATAACTCCCTCTGTTCTCTGAATATACTGCCATTCTTGTAGTCATGGATAAATTGACCAAATAGTGTATCTTTATCCCAACTAATGACCAGGTGACATTTCTGGAGTTAGCAAAGCTATTTCTACTCCATGTATTCTCCAAGCACAGAGTCCTTGCACACATCATCTCTAACTGAGGCTCAGAGTTCATCTCCCACTTCTTTTGCTTACTTAGAAAAGCCTTAGATATCTGACTTCACTTCATCTCCAGTTACTACCCAGAGCATAACAGACAGACAGAGTGAATGAACTAGACCCTGGAACAATACCTTCAGATTTATTGCAACTACCAGCAAGACAACTGGTCTGAGCTCCTGCCTCTCATAGAGTTCATCTACAACAATACTTTAAATACCATCACCAGTATCTCCCTATTCTTTGTCAACAAGGGTTATTGTCCAAACATTTCCATTTATTCTGAATGTGATCTCATCTCTACCCAAGCCCAAGAATACTCCATTGACCTTGACTCCCTCTAGAGCCTCCTCCAAGAAGAAATAGCCCTGGCTCAGCAACAATATCAGGGACTCACAAATGTCAAATGAACTTTGATACTGGACTTCAAAGTTGATAGTTAGATTTTCATCAAGGCAAAATACTTTCACTCCACTCATCCCTTTAAGAAGCTCTTTGAAAAAAATCTAGATCCTTATAAAATCATAGCTCAAACCAGTATACCTTCATTCTCTCTTTGGCTCTCAAAGAACATGAAGTCCATGCATCCAATTTTTCATATTTCTCAGCTAGAGCCTGCAATTCCCAATACCATTCCAAACTGCACTCAATCAGCTGTGCCTCTTGTTGAGGTTGATGGCAAACCAGAATATGAGATATTAGAAATCCTTGACTCAAAGATAGATCTAAGGTAATGGAACTACAAACTTCTGTGTTTGATATAATGGTTCAGATATGAAGAAACAGATGAGAAAACTTTCATGGTTACTTGCAACAGAACTAGGTCACACTTTGGAACTTGTCATGGACTTCCATCTCTGGTACCTAGAAAAACCTAGATCATTTGATCCAATAAATTCATTAACATTTGCCAAAGTAACTACTACACTTCCTCATTCTCATCCTTGTCCTTGTCTCCTTCCCCTTTCCCATCATCTGCCAACATCCATGCCAACTCCACTTTTCTAGCTTTTCTCTCCTTTATCACCAACTCCTTTACCTTTACTGCTCTGATATCATTGTTCTCATCTTTCTCCCTGTCCTCCCCATCTTTCTTGTCCTCCTTGTCCTTCTCACACTCATCATTCAGATAGATCTCAGTTATCTTGAGGTCCACCAGCTACAATACCATAGACATGAGATGATCAAGTTGCCCCTTGATTGCATCCCAGTAGTTCCAGATTACCTCCATGATAATCTGGGTGCACTCTATCACCTCCATCACTCTCTCTGACACATCCTCTTTAGATCTCATTTTCTTCCAAGGTCACTCTACCTCCATTTCCACATGCCACTTCTACTTTCTCTTTAGCTCCATCCTTTCCTAGCTGGGCTATTCACATCTTACCTTCACATTGCAGTAGTACTCCATACACAATGTCAACTTTCCTAGATCAAGAATATAGTCTAGCTCCTGGTTCTCATACCTCTGGCACTATATAGTACTGGCTTCACTTGCTCCTTTCCCTTGCTAAAGCCTTGCTCCCTTTGTAGCTGCTCCACCTATAGTCCATTAGTCAGGTCCATTCATGCATATATGAACTTACCCTTTTTCATGCTACTTTCTCTGCCTCTGTACACCATTGCTCAGCCTCTTGCTCAGCCTTCTCCAGGTCTCCTTCTCCAATCTTCTCTACTCCTTTGCTTTCCTTTGTGCCTTTGCCCACATCTCCACTTTGCCACCTTTGCATCCCATAGCTCATTGTCCCACTCCTTGATATCTGTGTACTTGAACATGGTAATGAGTACTAAGAGCTCTGCCAACCAATGGTATTACATGATCCTCAATGGCTTCAGGGGTTTAAGGCCTAAAAGGGGGGATACTGTCATATCCTGGGCCTCAAAAGCCAGCTCTGAATGTACTCTAATATAACTCTGGACTTTTTCCTGTCTTCTACTCTATTCACTTCACCCAGACTTACATTAGTAAATTTCCTTGACTTTCATTTTCCATTGCCACCATTCCCATTCACTAGTACTTCTTATACTTCTTTACATTTCATCCTTTGGTAGTAACACCACTCTAATGTCAATGCTTACTAGGAGATGATCCTGAGGCTTTAACTTAGTAAAGCCTATACTTCACATTTCCAGTATATATTTCATTTTGAGTCTAGACTTACTTATCTAGTTTTCTCTCTGTATATAAATCCATAGTTAACTGCCTCAGTTTGAATATCAACTGACATTAATAACTTCAGTTCACATTCTGTCCCCTATGCTTTCCTATGACCTCTGTTAGAACTTGATGCCCTTGGCCCTTGGATTTCTGGTCCTCCAACCCCTAATCTTCAACTCTTTACCTGAAATTCCAGGGTATAATTCCTTTACAAGGGTACATCACATATGTCCCATCCATACTAACTTGGGAGTTCCAGAGTTGTGAAAGACGTCTGTCAGTTTTGTCCTAACTATTAAGAGTGAACTTGTTAAGAGTGAACTGACTAAGTCCTGCACAACTCCAGAACTCTGGAGTTGAGGCGAGCAGGGCATTGGCTTCACCTTATGTGGTGTGCCCTTGCACTAGAATCGTGCCCTGGTATTTCAAATGGAGGGTTGGAGGTCTGAGGTCCAGAGATCTGAGGGTCAGAGGTCTGAGGGTCAGAGGGAGGAGAGAGGGTGTCAAGCTCTCAATGAAGGTCACAGGAGAATGAGGGAAGGATAGACTCGGTCATCTATGTTGATAGTCTATGTTAATATTCGAACTGAGGTCTACAGGCAGTAAACTACAGAGCTTTATATATGGGGGAAGAGCTAGATGACTAACTCTGGAGTCGGAGTAAAGTAAGTACCGGAAAT
>JBBPKC010000232.1:0-33596 GCA_038089055.1 Tylopilus aff. balloui
CTGTATTCAGGATTAAAAGCCTTGCTGGTGAAGTGTGCGAACGCTGGGTTGAATAGCTGGATAGGAGGTGCCACTGTGTTGGCTGGATTGTTTGCAGCGTAACGGCAATCTAATATTCTACGGTTGCTGGATTGAAATTTGGCGTACTCGGCCGACTTCGCAACTTGGGAAGGGGTGAGGCTCTTAGGCGCAATGGTAACGGTTCGCTTGAATGCTGTTTTCATGACAGCGATCAATGGCCCGCCATTGCAAAAACGACGTGCTCACATTCAGCCAACTCTGTCAGGATGTCGAGCTGCTCTCCTACTTGCAATGGAATTGTGACCTCTGACCGAAGGGCAATCAGTCGCAACGACACACTGCACTGCCAGACGCATACCGGTAGGAAGAACAACTAGGACATGAAGATGCTCATCAGGAATATCCTCGAAGCAAGCCGATAACTTCTTCATAGCGGGTAAGGGCTCTGGAAGCTCTAGGCGTTCGAGTTTCTCCTTGAGCTTGTCGCCTGGAAGGCATATCTTGTACAGCGTAAGGGCAGAAGCAGCTACACCCTGCAGATCCTCCATACATTCCAGCTTTATCGATTTCTTGAGCTCGGATACGGGCTCTGTTCCTGCAATTTTGATTCGGAAGATTCTATTGGGATCATGGCCACAGATCAAACAGTTCAAGGAAATTTCAGGGGAGGACATGACGGGGAGACGAGCGGGTCTGGAGATCTGTTACGGTTTCTGACAAGTAGACACGACCAGATTAGGCCCAGTTTTGAGTCAGGTTGGTTTGGGGAATCCTGGGGCGATGGTGGAGCGATGGGTTGAAGTTCAGTCCGGCCAACCATCTATCACGTGACCGGTCATGCGCAGAAAGACTCATCGCCACATTGAGATTCCCGTTCAACCAACGTCTCCACGACCTGTTGCTCGTCCATGTTGTCCTGGCTGTGTATATGAATGCAACAGTGCTCCACAACAACCAGGAATTGGATTGTAGACATGGCCCTGATCAAGAAGATGGCTGTAACCCTATATTGTGACATCATCCAACCATACAATACTGCACTCTAGATACTCCATGAGACTTGCTTGCATTTTCTATTATCAAGAGGCACTGGCAACATGCCTGTTATACTATATCCCAAGCAAAATTCTTATACACTGTACATTATGACAAAAAATATATTATTTCCTGCATACCATGATGTGCATAGCCCATACCCAATACATTATGAGATTTATACACTACTACCTTATACATTTTGGGCAGGCTTACTGTATATCTCCTTACCCACTGTTGAATCTGAGAAAAAGGTGATGAGCTAAATAGGGTGCAACCCCTATTTCCCTTTCTCCTAGAAGAGGAGCAACAACACAGGGAATCTGAGTAGAGACTCAGGACTTGTCGCAGTGGGCTTGGTACAAGCAATGCATGAGGTAGGATAGCCTTGGCTAATCCTTAGATCTCTCGTGTAAATTAAGTGTAGCAATAGATGTAATCTTATCGCTTAATGATGAGTGGAAGCTCTGTGATTGATGAAATGTGAGTTATCTACTTGTTATCACAGTTGTTATCTCTAAGGCCTCCCATTGGCTGGGGGCTTTATATACATAATATCTAATAGGAGATTGAATCTATTCTAATCTCAGATGAGATATTAATAGTAACCAATGATGTCATATGAAACACAGAAGAACATTCAAGAATGGTATAGAGCATACCATGATTACCAATCATGATGTCATATTCCAGGTATTCTATAACCTTCTTTATGATATCATTTGGCTCTATTGAGTAATCAGAGCCAAAGTCTAAATCACGTGACTTGTTCTAGAATAGAACAAAGTCCAAGGTTCAAGTCCCTTTGGGTGATTTATTTCTCATTAGGGAAAAATCCTAATGGTCATTAGCATGTCATGCTAATGCATGACTGACTATTATATCTCTATTCGGAGTTACTCTTGGAGTGGAGTCCGGATTTCCAGACTTCTATATCTGGTAATATAATATCATATATTCATCAGAATCCATAGAGTATAGTTGAGAGATTTCCTATTGCATAGAGCAACTTGTGGTACCTGGATAACACCCAAGGTATTTTTAAGATCTGCCAAGAACAAGATACATCTATAGAAACCACAGGCTACTAGCTACTAGCTACTATGTACTCACATTGGTAGTGAAGTGGGTAGTGCTTATAATGATGTTGAAGTTTATATACTATAGTATACCCTTATGTAATCTACTAATATGGAGGTTAAGTATCACAGTCATGTGATGTGCTCTTTTAGCACTTCCTCATGTTTTGTACATGGTAAATAGAAAAATATAAGAGGATTGACACTCACAAAATTGGAGTATTATTGTAGATTAAGCTATATTGAGATTGGAATTTTACAAACTTCACTCTGCCAAGATTTTTTGTTAGTAAATCAGCAGGGTTCTTAGAGCCTTCAATAAAGAATAGCTTGATCAACTTTTCATGGACAAATATTGTGCTAGTGAATGTTAATATATTTTGACCACTTTTTGGTTATTGGATTAGATGCCATGAATATAGATCCCTGATTGTTGCCACACAGGGGGATCAGCTTTAGATCATATTCAAGCTCTTTGAACAATGAGTTCAACCATACCAGCTGGCAACTGCAATTGAAGAGTGAAATATACTTTGCTTTAGTAGAGGAATATGCTACTTGACTCTGCTGATGTATTTTCCAACATTAGCCAGTTTCACTACATATCCTGTCTATGATCACTGTATTGGGATCTAATTCTCAATCAGAGTTCATGTGAGAGATTAAATCTGCTTGAGAAGTACTATCATAAACTAGGGTAGTATTCCAAGTACCATTTAGGTATCTATAGATATACAAAGCCCTGTTGAGATGATTTCATGAAGGGTTCACTGAATGCTTAGCTATTGCAGTTACTGCATTAGCTATGTATCTAAAGAAGGGAACTGATCACTATCTGGTAATGGGATCATAGTTCAGGGTCTATAGTATCTGTGTTAGAGAGAGAGTAGTAATCCTTAGGCAAAGGAGTTGAGGTTGCTTTGGCATTCAACATCTTGCATCATTTAATGACTTCTAGGAGATTGTTGTTTTGATCAATTAAAATTGACTTTCCTGATTATTGGATATGCATGCAAAGATACTTTTTGAGTTCACCAAGATTGCAAGACTCCCATCTCTTCATGAACTTCACCTTAATCTCATCAACAATCTCTTTGGAAGGACTGCAGAACATGGCATCATTAATATATATGATGGCTATAATGATCAATGTGTTTCTCTTTCAATAGAGAAAAAGTCCAGCATTTGACTTGAGTCACTCAAAGCCTAAATCTTTTATGGACTCATTGAGGGTTTCCTACCATGCTATGGCTGCTTGTTTGAGGCCATAAATAGCACATAAAAGTCAACAGACTTTGTGCTTTTAAAGCCATTAGGTTATTTTATATAGAGTTTCTCTTTAGAGGAAGGCTAATTGGACATCAAGTGCCTCAATGTGCCAATTCTCAAGTGTGAAGAGTACTAGCATAAGCTGCACAGTCTCAAAACATACTACTGGAAAAAAGATTTGAATGATGTCTATACTCTTGACCTGGGTGAAATCTTTGGTGACAAGGCATGTCTTTTTGTGACCATTAGTTTTAACATCAAAAACCCAACAATTATCAATAATCTTATGCCCTTTGGGCACATCTACAAGTTCATAGACTTGTCACTCATGCAGCATTTTAAGCTCCTGTTCATAGTCCTTTTGTTTAGCTAAAGGTAGTTTAAGAATGTTCCTATAAGTCTACTCTTGTACTGGCTTCATCTTTACAGAAGATGATCCATGAGATATGGTCTTCAATATAAGATACATGATTAAACCTTCTTCCCTTTCCTAACATAGGTATTTAACCTTCTTATTAGAAGGGTATAACTCTTTGTCTTGTGAGGCTTGGGAGGCTTGCTGCATAGGAGTATCAGGAAGCTCTCTAGGCATCTGAGAAGCTGGATCTACTAGATAGGACAAGCATCTGGGTTTACCAATGATGTCATGCTATTGGCCCAGTTAGTCCAAATTCTGTTGTTGCTCTACTAGATGTCAGTTGTTACCATATATATGTTTGCATGTGGTGTTCATGCTGAGAGTGATGAGGAGCAGGAGATACAGTAGATGATGCTGGAGGCTGATGCCTTAGTGGGGTAACTAGCCTTTATGGTAGTAAAGGCACTGGAGTGGGAAAATAAATAGAAGGTAAAGTTGATAAGAATGGTAAAACAGGTTGGTCATCTAAAGGACCACAAATGTCAGGGCCATAAGATCCCTTATTCTCAAAGGCTGATAATACCCATCTTGAGAGGTTTCTCACTCTCATGCACTTTAGAAATCTATTTTCCTCAAAAATAGCATATATAGACATAAAAATGATATTGGTCATTCTCATAAATATATAGTTTGACGTTATACCAGGTATAACACCAATATATACCATAAGCTCAGCTTTAGGGGCTAGCTTTGAAGATCAAGTCCAAGAGAAAATGTGCACATATATGGCATAGCCCCACACTCTAAGGTAACTAATGTCAAATGCCTGTTCTTGGATCAACTCAAATGGCATTTTCCCATTTAAATAAGCAATTGGTATATGGTTGAATACATGAGTGACATAAGTGAATGAAAACTCCCATCAACTATTAGAGATGCAAGTATTATGCTATATCAACTCTGACTTGTCAGAGAGTGCCTGCATAAGCCTTTTAGCTCTGCCATTCTGTATTGAAGTGTGAGAGATCGATTGAAAATTTGTAACTAACTTTATAGAGTTAGGTTAAGTTAGGTTAAATAACCATAAGAGTTCTAAGTCGAACCCAATCTCATGGTAATTTAACCTAACTCAATCTAACTCTATAAAGTTAGATTGTAAGTAATTTATTGACTGGTTATTATTGTCCAATAATTTATTATGATATTGTCAACAAATCTTGATAAAATACATAAATTTTCATTATCTAAAACTGCATAATTTCTTGATTTTAAAAGGGTTTGTAAAACATTCTCTTTGTTTATCCAATCATTGTCAACTTACTTATCTTAACTCATGAGAAATTAATAGATGTTCCTTGATAAGTTATAGATAGAAACACAGGAATAGATAATATCAAAAATACTAAAAAGTATTCATCTTCATATAATGTTGATTATTAAAAGTTGCATGGTTTGCATGGTTTATATAATGTATTTTTGTAGTCAATATTAAAATCATGCAACATTTGGTTAGTAAAAGTTATATGATTTTAATGATTTTAAAACAAGATATGTGGTTTGGTCAAAATGATTATATTACATAACTTTTGTCAAATAGATATTCCACAATTTGTATATCTTTTCTCATCAATTAGATAACTTTCTTTGAACTTATAGTAGATTATGCTTGTTTCAAAATATTATAAAAAATAGAATACAATCTTAAGTATATTCTAATCTATTTGAATGATGAGAACTAGATTTACTGGGGATTGCTGGCTATGTCAACTAGGGACAATAATTGGAACTTCAGAAGGGATTACAGCTTGATAAGAATACTAGAAAAGTACTAGGAAAGAGCTAGTAAAGTTATTTGCCCACAGGAATCCTATGGCTGGGATAGTAGGGTATTCTTATTGCTATTAGGACTTGAAGAATGCTTTTTTGGGTTTGTAAATAATATAAAACAAATTCCATTTATAACCCTCTTTACCAAGAGATCATAGAGAAAGATAAATCTTATTTTCATCCATCTTTAGAAGAGAATCACAAATAGAAAAAAATACTATTAATACCTACCTTTACTAGAAAAGTATAGACAAAGGCAGACCCCATTTACACTAACTACTATAAATATAGATTCTATTTTTACAAGAAGACCATAAATAGGGGTAAAATCCATTTATACCTATCTCTACTAATAAAACATAGAAATTTATAGATTTGGGCAATCTCTATTCATATTCACTACTGGTAAAGTTCCACAAAAGGAAACAGACCCTATTTATACTCATCACTAGAAAAGGACTATAGATAGGGATAAATTCCATTTATATCCACTACTAGCTGAAGATCACAGATAGGTGCAAATGCCTTTATACCCATCACTTGTAGAGGTTTATAGACCCAATTTATATCTATCACTAGTAAAGGACCATAGACATGGCAAAATCCTAGTCATACCCACTAGTAAACGAGGCCCATAGATAAAAAGAGACTCCATTCTTACTCTTCACAGGTAAAGGTTCATTGACAGAAGCTAACCCTATTTATACCCTTCACTAGTAGAGAACTATAGACAATGGCAGATCCCATTTACACTCTCCACTAGTAAAGATCTACAGATAGAGGCAGATCCCATTTATACTGACCACTAGTATAGGACCATAGACAGAGGCAGACCCCATTTACATTCTTCACTGGTAGAGAACCACAAACAGGGGCAGACTCCATTCATACCCACTATAAGTAAAGGACTATAGATAGAGGTAAACCTCATTTACTGGTAGAGAACCACAGATAGGGGTAGACCCCATATATACCCACCACTAGTAGAGGACCACAGAT
Source organism: Tylopilus aff. balloui (assembly GCA_038089055.1). Classification (NCBI taxonomy): domain Eukaryota; kingdom Fungi; phylum Basidiomycota; class Agaricomycetes; order Boletales; family Boletaceae; genus Tylopilus; species Tylopilus aff. balloui. The sequence continues at coordinate 6,589 of JBBPKC010000232.1, forward strand.
AGGGGCAGACTCTATCTATACCCACCACTGGAAGATGACCACAGATAGAGGCAGATCACATTTATACCTACCACTGGTAGAGAAATCACAGACAGGGGCAGATCCCATCCATACCCACCACTGGTAGAGGACTACAGATAGGGGCAGACCCCATTCATATCTACTACTAGTAAAGGATCATAGACAAGAATAGACCCCATTTATACCCACCACTGATAAAGTATCACAGATAGGGGCAGACCCCATTTACACCCACCACTGGTAAAGGACCACAGATAGGGGCAAAACCCATTCATACCTTCCACTGGTAGAGAATCACAGATAGAGGCAGACCCCATTTATACCCACCACTGGTAAAGGACCACAGACAGGGGCAGACCCTATTCACACCCACCACTAGTAAAGTACCACAGACAGGGACTGTTACACATGAGGTCTAGGACTGAGGACGACTACTGGCGTGGGGCACTCACGAAGAGATGCCGTCTTATCTTACGCAAGTAGTGGATGAAGGATTCCCTTGGGTTAAGGGTCGAGTGACTTAGGATCTTCTGGGACGAACGGTCCAGATGGATGAGTGACGAGGGACTACGTGGTATTGTGTAGACAAAACGTGAGGTTTACATGAAGTACCGGTAGCTTTAAATAGTGAGAGACAGAGACCTTTAGCTAAGCGGATAGAACACTATAGAACATGGGAGAAGTGAAGTGAACTCTGACTAAGGAAGTAGAACTTCATGAAAGAAGATGGAACAAGACAGGACGAGATCAAGGAAGCCATGCCATGGGACTGAGGGGAGCAGGGGGGAACATGGAGACAGCAAAGGACGAAGGAGAGAGAAGCAAGAGAATACCTTCTACTTGGTAGGAAGAAAAGGGGAACACACTAGGGTGTTCTACAAGTATGAGAAACAAGTGACGGTGAAGGAAGAAAACTATAACATTCAGCAAGGGAAGAATGGAAAGAGGAGACAAGGTTATGTGTTATATCCAAGCCTCAAAGCCCAATTCCAGACACTCTGGACATACTCCAGCATAACTCTGGACTCTTTTTCGCTTTTCTCTCTTGTTCACTTTGCCTGGACTGACATTAGTAAATTCCTATGACTTCCGTTTCTCATTTGCCTCCGTTTCTGTTCTTCCAAACTACATATGCTTCATCCTTCAGTATTAGAACTACTCTGATGTCATTGCTCACTCGGAGCATGATCCTGAGGCTCCGACTCAGTAGAGCCAACACTTGACACTACCGGTACTTACTTTACTTTGACTCCAGAGTTAGTCATCTAGCTCTCTCCCCGTATATAAAGCTCTGTAGTTTATTGCCTGTAGACCTCAGTTCAAATATCGACATAGACTATCAACATAGACGACCGAGTCTATCCTCCCCTTGTTCTCCCGTGACCTTTGTTGAGGGCTTGACACCCTCTCTCCTCCCTCTGACCCTCAGACCTCCGACCCTCTATTCAAAATACTGGGGCACGATTCCAGTGCAAGGGTGTATCACATAAGGTGAAGCCAATGCCCCGTTTACCTCAACTTCGGAGTTCCGGAGTTGCACAGGAGTCCGTCTGTTCACTCTTAACATTATGGCAAGCATTAGAAGAAATATAGAGGTGGTGTTTGAAGAAAAGTTGGCCCAAGTCAAAGTGCCAGTCTAAAAGAGTGGATCTGGGGAAGAGAGAGATATGGTCCTTGAGTTTGGCAATTGTCTTGATGACTAGAGGGTTGAAGGTAGAGAATAATTGAATTTTGTCAGCAAGGGCTAGGTCAAGGGTGTTAATGATCTGTGGATCAGGGAGAATGGCAGTATCAATATTGTCATTAGAGGTGTCAACCTCATGGCAATGGGAGAGGGCGTCAGAGAGAGCCATTTGCATTCCAGGGGTTACTTTCCATAGAATATCAAAGTCTAGGAGGAAGAGACTTCATTGGGCCTGGCAATGAGAGAGTTTTTGAGGAAGGATAGGTTTTTATGGTTGGTCATGATGGTAATGGGATGCAAGATGCCCTATAAGAGATATTTCCATTCTTTGAAAGCGAGAATGACTGCCAGGAGTTCACAGTCATAGATGTCATAATTGCACTAGGCCAGGAGAAAGGTTTTTGAGAAATAGACACATGGATGAAGGTTGCCATTACTGTCAGTCCATTGAAGGACTGTGTTAAGAGTGAACTGACTAAGTCCTGTGCAACTCTGGAACTCCGGAGTTGAGGTGAACGGGGCATTGGCTTTACCTTATGTGGTGCGCCCTTGCACCGGAATCGTGCCCCGGTATTTCGAACAGAGGGTTGGAGGTGTGAGAGAGGGCGTCAAGCCCTCAATGAAGGTCATAGGAGAACGAGAGAAAAATAGACTCGGTCGTCTATGTTGATAGTCTATGTCGATATTCGAACTGAGGTCTACAGGCAATAGACTACAGAGTTTATATACAGAGGGAAAACCAGATGACTAAGTCTGGAGTTGGAGTGAAGTATGTACCGGAAGTGTCAAGTGTTGGCTCTACTGAGTCAGAGCCTCAGGATCATGCTCCGAGTGAGTAATGACATCGGAGTAGTTCCAATACCGAAGGATAAAGCATAATGAAGTATGAGTAGTCCGGAGGAACGGGAACGGAGGCAAATGAGAAACAGAAGTCATAGGAATTTACTAATGTCAGTCCGGGCAAAGTAAACAAGAGAGAAAAGTGGAAAAGAGTCTGGAGTGTCCAGAATTGGGCTTTGAGGCCCGGATATGACAGTATCCCCCTCTTAGGCCTGAACCCTTGAAGGCCCTTGAGGTTCACGTGGTACTGTTGAATGACGGAGTTGAAGAAAATGGAGCAGAGGCAGTGGACGAAGGCATGAAGGAGGAAGACGAGAAAGACGACATCAGAACAGCGAAGGTGACAGAGTTGGTGTCGGATGATGGCGGAGATGGAGGCGTTGGCGACGGAGGAGAGGGAAGCCGGAAAGGCGGAGTTGGTGCAGATGATGGCAGAGAATGGAGAAGGGGAAGAGGACAAAGAGAACGAGAACAAGGAAGTGTAATAGATACTTTTGCGAATGTTAACAAATTTGACAGGTCAAGTGGAGTAAGGTCCGGGATTCTCCAGGTACCAGAGATGGAAGTTCGCGACAAGCTTCGAAGCGTGACCTAGTTCAGTTGCAAGTAACCATGAAGTTTCTTCATCAGTCCCTTCATATCCGGACCACCACACCAAGTACAGGAGTTTGCAGTCCCGTCGCCTACGATCTATCTTTGAGTCAAGGATTTCTGATATCTCATATTCCGGTTCACCATCAACCTCAACCGGAGGTGGAGGTGATTGTGTGCAATTCGGAATAGTATTAGGGGTTGTGGGTTCTAGTTGAGAAACATAGAAGACTGGATATATGGACTTCATGTTCTCCGGGAGCCAGAGAGTGAACGAAACAGCGCCGGCTTGAGCTATGATTTCATAAGGACCGAGATTCTTTTCGGAGAGTTTCTTAGAGGGGTGTGTGGAGTGGAAGTATTTTGCCTTGATGAAAACCTGACTTCCAACTTTGAAGTCCGGTGCTGGAGTTCACTTGGCATCTGCGGATCCTTGATATCGTTGCTAAGCAAGGGCTATTTCATCATGGAGGAGGCTGTGGAGGGAGTCGAGGTCGATAGAGTATTCTCAGGCTCGGGCGGAGGTAAGATCATGTTCAGGATGGACGGAGATGTTTGGATGATAACCTTTATTGGCAAAGAATGGAGAGACACCGGTAGTAGCATTCGGAGCATTGTTGTAGGTGAACTCCATGAGGGGCAGGAGCTTGGACCAGTTGTCTTGCTGGTAGTTGCAATAAATCCGAAGGTACTGTTCCAGGGTCTGGTTCATTCGCTTTGTTTGTCCATCACCCTCCGGGTGGTATCCGGAGGTGAAGTGGAGTTAGATATCTAAGGCTTTCCCGAGTGAGTGGAAGAAGTGGAAGATGAACTCCGAGCCTCGATTGAAGGTGATATGCGCAGGAACTCCGTGTTTGGAGAATACGTGGAGCAGGAATAGTTTTGCTAACTCCGGAGATGTCACCTTGTCATTGGTCAGAATGAAAATGCACTGTTTGGACAATCTGTCCACAACTACAAGGATGGTGGTATATCCGGAGGACGGAGGGAGTTGTTCAATGAAGTCCATGGAGATTGAATTCCATGGCTTCTCCGGAATGGAGAGTTGTTTTAGGAGCCTGTAGGGCTTATGTCTGGGGACCTTAGCACGGGCACAGGCTGTACACAAGGAAACATAATCTTTGACAAAGATCCGGATGCCTGGCCAAGTATATTCGCGGCGGATGAGTTCTAAGGTCCGGTTCTGTCCGAAGTGTCCAAAGAGTGGATGGTCATGTTTGTACCAGAGGACTCAGAGGCAGAGGTCATCTGTGTCTGGGACATAGATGCGATTATCTAGACGGAGGAAGCCTTCGAAGTCTACGGTCCAGCGGGAGTCAGAGGATTCGGAGTCGGACATGTGGGCAGATGCTAAGGGATCGGAGAGGAGTGCGGACAGGATGTTTCTGTGAAGGGACTCGATGTCGAACAGCGTACTGGCCCGGAGGACTGGAGTCGCTAAAATCATTGCCCTAAGGGACGACGCGAGCTGTTCTTGGGTGAATATGGGACGGAAGTTCTGGGGGTTTACGAGCGCATAGTCCCTATCCCCCTCTTTGGGATAGACGTCCTAGTGTCTAGTGAGGGAGTCGGGTTTTGTACCCAGGCATCCGGGATGGAAGCAGATGACCATATTGAACTGCGAGAGGAACTCCAACCACCGGGCTTGACGCCGGGTCAGGAGTTTGGTGGTTGCAAAGTATTCCAAGTTCTTGTGGTCCATGATGACATTAATCGGAGTTTCGGAGCCTTCAAGGTAATGCCACCAAGTCCGGAAGGACTCATGGATGGCAAGCAATTCCTTGTCATGGGTGTCATAGTTGAGTTTGGGAGCGGAGAGGGTATGGGAGTAGAAAGCTATGGGGCGGATTTCATTGTCTGGACATCGGATGGAGAGAATGCCGGCGATGGCATAGTCGGAGGCGTCTGTCTCAATGATCAAAGGGGAGTCGGGGATCCAATGGGATAGGATAGGAGCAGAGATGAAAGTGTCCTTAAGGTGCTGGAAAGTGGAGCAACAGGTGTCATTGAAATTCCATGGAGTACCCTTTTGGGTGAGGCGGGTGAGTGGAATGACAAGTCCGGAGTAATTGGCGATGAATCTCCAGTAGAAATTAGCGAATCCGAGGAAAGACTGTATATCTTGGACCTTCCAGGGTTCAGGCCAATCAACAATGGCCTTCATCTTTTCTGGAGACATGGAAAGTCCGATTGGAGAGAGTTGATATCCAAGATACTTGGTGGAGTTGGTATGGAATTCGCATTTTTCAGGTTTGACATAAAGTCCATGTTTTCAAAGACGCCGGAGTACTTCCCAGACATGCTTTTCGTGTTTCGCGCGGTCTTTGGAAAAGATGAGGATATCGTCCAGATAGATGATGACAGAGACATCGAGGAGATCTGCGAAAATGGAGTTGACGAACCACTGGAAAGCTGCAGGGGCATTGGTAAGACCAAATGGCATGACAAGCCATTCGAACGATCCATAGTGCATCCAGAAGGATGTCTTCCACTCATCTCCGGCGGCAATGCGGACCAGGTGGTATGCATGCCAGAGATCGAGTTTGGTGTAAATCTGAGCATGGCTTGGAGCATCTAGGAGGTCGGAGATGCGGGGGAGTGGATAGCGGTCCTTCTTCGTGATCTTGTTAAGTCCGCGGAAATCTACACAAAGGTGGAGTGAACTGTCCTTCTTGTGGACGAAGAGTACCGGAGCAGCATGAGCGGAGTCAGACGGGCGAATGAATCCCATGGAGAGGTGTTCGTCAAGAAACACTTGGAGGGACTCAAGTTCAGATGTGGAGAGGGAATAGGTAGTTCCTATTGGTGGAGATGCTTCTTCTTCCAATTCGATCTTCAGGTCGAATTCGCAGTGTGGGGCAAGCTTGGATGCCTTCCCCTTGCTAAATACATCTACGAAATCGTGATACTCTGGAGGAACTTCGGAGAGATCGATTGGTTCAGAGTTGGTGGAAATGGAGTAGAGATTACTCTCCTGTGGGCGGAGTAACAGAGCGAACTGCACTGAGCCCTCAAGACGACAGGCAAGTGCAAAGGCAGGAGCACTAATGAGTGCTATAGATGGTGCCTTGTGGTCATAGGTACGCGGTGAATCAGGGTCGGAGTCAGCCGGAGGAATGAGTTCCGAAGACTGCGAAGTTGAGCTCAGGTTTGCTAGCATGGGATGCTCGGATGCTCGGAACAAGATACTGCTTGTAACCCAATCAATCAACGGATTGTAGTGGGTAAGCCAGTTGTGTCCTAGAACAATAGAACAAGAACCATCTAGCGGAGTGACATAAAATGTTGTCGGAGTGATATCACCGGTCAAAAAATGGACGGAGAGGTCGATGGCTTGAGTCACGGAGGAATTCGAGGTGCCATCAAACAAGTGGAGGGATAGTGGAGGGATGGAGTAGGCTGAAAGTCCATTCTTTTTCACAAATGTCGAATCTATAAAGGAATTGGAGGAGCCAGAGTCTATTAATGCGGGGAAAGGAGGGATGTTCTGGGAGACTAGGGAGACGGAGGGTAGGAGTGATTTCGGAGTTGAGAGAGTGGACGCATTGAGTTGGATCTCCTTGGGTGCACAGGAAGAGACAATGCAACCTCCAGTCCGTGCAGAGTCACGGAGGTTGCGGACTATTTTTTTGCCTCAGCGGAGGCCTCCAGTTTGGTTTCCGGAGTTTCGGTCGTGGCGGCGCGGCCTTTGGTTGAGTGGGAGGAAGACTTCGGGCATTCCTTAGCCTTGTGTCCTGCTTGGCCACAGAACATGCAGAGGTCGCCGTCAAAGCGGCACTTGCGTTCAGCTGCAGTGAGCTTACCGTCCTCCCCGAGCTTGGACGACAAGTCCGGTTTAGGAGAAGCAGAGGCTCTGGAGTTATTGGAAGTGCTGGTGGACTTCCCTTGGGAATCCTTGGAGGTGCTGGAGGAGCCAGTGGACAAGGTGTGGGTTTTGTCGAATGTTTTGGAGGTGTTGTGAGAAGGCTTCGCCTGGTGGCTAACCTCGGACTTGCACTCTCAATAGCGCACGTCGATGGCATGGGCGAGTTGGCGGAGTTCGGAGAGCCTGGGGGGTTTGCCAACTTGCAAGATTTCATCTTTGATATGGCCCGGAAGGTCATTGTAGAAATGGTGCCGGAGGGTGCCTTCTCCGTAGCCCCGGACTTGCGAAGCTATCCTATTAAATTCCACCACATATCTATTGATCCTTTGACCATCCTTCATTGTCAAGTGGTCTAGTTGGTACTCCGCATTTCCGATGGGGTTGTGTGGTCTGAAGTTGGTTTGCAATTCCAGGACAAACTCCCTGAAGTTGTCTATCCAAAGGGGATGGAGTGTGGGGGTTTTTCATCTGGAGGAAGTCCGGTTCGAACCATTCCAGCGCTATTCCCTTTAGGTATGACTGGGCAAATGTGACCTTGGCACAGTCGGAGGCGAAGGCTTTCGGATGGTTTTGAAAGTTTAATTCGCATTGAACTAGGAAAACCCAGAGTTTGCAGGGATCTGTTCCGTCAAACTGGTCCGGTTCCTGGACTTTTGTCCGCTGCGAGAGTTCATAGGATTTCTTTCTTGAAGAGTGGGCGAGGACCCGGATAGCGCATGCTAGGTTAGCGAGCATGTCTTGCGGGATGCATTCTTCGTCGTCAGATGAATCGGGGTCAAAATCATCTACTGGAAGGTCGGAGTCACTAGGGGGATCATCTCTGGGTCTGTCTGGATCTACCAGATTGACACGGATGCTAGGAGTGTGAAAGCTAGGGGGGTTGGCAGGGTCGCCAATGTCCGTGAGCTCTTCAATGTGCGCTCTGGGTGAAGGGGATCGTGGAGGCCGGTGTGCTTGAGATGCGGATGGAGTGTGCTGACGAGCGGAGAAGCTGAGAAATTGTTTGACAAGGTCAGGGGCACGACGGTTGCTGCTTAAGGCATTGAGAGGGTTCTCGATAGCCCTTGCATGCAACCGTGTCATGCGGATCGACATGGTTGGGGATTTCGATGCAAGTGTGAGTTTGAATATACTGTTAAGAGTGAACTGACTAAGTCCTGCACAACTCTGGAACTCTGGAGTTGAGGCGAACGGGGCATTGGCTTCACCTTATGTGGTGCGCCCTTGCACTGGAATCGTGCCCTGGTATTTCGAACGGAGAGTTGGAGGTTGGAGGTCCAGGGTCCGGAGGTCTGAGGTCCAGAGGTCTGAGGGTCGGAGGTCTGAGGGTCGGAGGGAGGAGAGAGGGCGTCAAGCCCTCAATGGAGGTCATAGGAGAACGAGAGGAAGATAGACTCGGTCGTCTACATTGATAGTCTATGTCGATATTCGAACTGAGGTCTACAGGCAATAGACTACAGAGTTTATATATGGAGGGAAAACCGGATGACTAAGTCCGGAGTCGGAGTAAAGTATGTACCGGAAGTGTCAAGTGTTGGCTCTACTGAGTCGGAGCCTCAGGATCATGCTCCGAGTGAGTAATGACATCAGAGTAGTTCCAATACCGAAGGATAAAGCATAAGGAAGTATGAGTAGTCCGGAGGAACGGGAACGGAGGCAAATAAGAAACGGAAGTTATAGGAATTTACTAATGTCAGCCCAGGCAAAGTGAACAAGAGAGAAAAGTGGAAAAGAGTCTGGAGTGTCCAGAATTGGGCTTTGAGGCCCGGATATGACAGACTGCACCTGTGGTAACTAGGGAGGCATCAGTCATAAAAATGAAGGGTTTGGTAGGATCAGGCAGTTGGAGAATTAGGGAGGCAATAAATTGCATTTTCAGGGTGTCAAATGCATGCTGGTGAGATAGGAGCTAACTTCAAGTGGTATCTTTGGCCATCAGTGCAGTTAGCAGAGTGATGATGTTGGGAATAAATTTGCGATAGAAGTTATAAAATCTAATGAAGAATCTTACTCCCCTCATAGTATAAGGGGGTAACTATTTGAGGATGGCATTTAGTTTGGTAGGATCCATTTTGACCATTCCATGGCCTATGACGAGGCCTAGGAATTCAATCTGGGAAGTGTCAAAGGAGCATTTAGCAAGTTTAAGGGAGAGTCCTAGTTCTCAAAATCATTATAAAACCTGTAGAGTACACTGATGGTGAATGTCAAGGTCAGAGGAGTGAATGGCAAAATTGTCCATATAGATCTCTAACCACCCTTTAGTTAGCATATTGGCAAGTAGTTCATGAAAGCCTGAAAAGTGGAGGGTACATTACAGAACCCAAAGAACATCACCATGGGTTCAAAGAGATTGAGTGGCATGATGAATGTGGCCTTCCATTGATCTTTGGGTCAAATATGGACATTGTTGTAATCCCATCTGATATCAAACTTGGTGAAGATTGAGAACTTCTGCATGTGGTTGACTAGCATGTTGATGAGGGGGAATAGATAGGCATTATGAATGGTGAAGGAATTGAGGTATCTGTAGTCTTGGCAGGGTTGTAGGGAGCCATCTTTCTTTGGCACAAAGAAGGGAAATGCTTGGGGGGAGGTAGAGGTTATGATGTGTCCCATTCTAAGATGTTCCATGATAAATTCCAGGAGGACAGACTGTTCCTTGGGGTTCAAGGGGTAGACTTTGGCGATCTTCAGAGTGAAGTCATCTTGGAGTTGGATAGCATGATCAAAAAGTTGATGCAGTAGGAGGTGGTCATGGGTCTTCTCTTCGAAGACATCCTTGAATTCTTGGCACTACTTAGGGAGTTGAGTGTAGGGTTTTAGTTCTTTCGATGCCAGGTCTATGGAGATTGTCAGTTTGTTTACCTCCATCCGAGGGTGATCTAGGTCCACTTTGGAGTGGTCAGGTAGGAGCCATTCTATCAGGTATTGAGATGTGGTTGCAATGTTTTCTGGAGGGAGATCTGGGAATAGAGTGAGGGTGTGGCAGGTCTAGTCAATATGGGGGTTGTACTTGGTGAGCCAGGGGGTTCCAAGGATGATGTGTGGGTGGCCTAGGTTGGTTATGTATAGTTTCTTGGTCTGGGTTAAGTCTAGAAACTCAAGGGTCAATTTGATTTGCCATTGAATGGTTCCTTTGTAGTTGGAGGAGCCATTGGTGTTAATGGCAGTGATGGGCTGGGAAAGTCAATGTAATGGGGGGTGAAAGTGATGCATTAGAGACTGGTTGATGAAATTTCCTGTGGCTTTGCTATTGATGAGGACTAGTGTTTCGACATTTTGGTAATCGTGTCTGACCTTAATTAGAAATTGGAGAGTTCTTTTGTTTTGAAGGCCAAGTAGTACAGTATTTACATTGAGAGATGATGTCGAGCTATCTCTTCCTCTTAAAAATCCTGGTTTACTATAACAATTTCCTTTTCCTCTGCTGGTCCTTTAAAACCCTTAAAGCAGGTCTTAAGGACATCTAGAATTGCAGTCTGGGAGTTTCCCTTGATTTCAAGCTTCATCATGTAACATTGCAGGTCTATAGTGGGTATGGTGGGAGTCTTGGATGAAGTAAGAGCAGGGAGTGAAGTAGAGATGGTCTGTATCTTGACTTGTGAATGTGAGGTAAAGCCCTTGCATTCCCTAGCACTGTGTCCAGGGCATCAGCATTTGAAACAAAGTCCTTTAGTGAGACATTCCACTCGCTCTTTCAGGGTAAGTTTTCTCAGGGTAATGGAATCGATGTCCATAGCATTGGGATTCTTGATGATAAAGAAGGTGTGATATTGAGGTCTGGTAATTTGAGCAACGTAGAGGATTTTCTGACCCTGAAGTCCTATCATGTGAAGTTTGTGTGTGTGAAATGCTTTGGTTCATGCGATCATTTCTGCTATCATGGTGGGGACTATGGGCATGGATAGTAGATTAGTGACTAGGTGATTGTCCAGTCCTCGGAGGAACTTGTTGATGAGGACTTTCTCATCAGTCATATTTGCAATGGCCATCAGGTTTTTAAATTCTATAATAAAGGATTGAAAGCCATCAGGTTTCTTAGGGTCTTTGTGAACTTTAATTGCTTGTTATAAATGCCCTAGCTTAGCATATGCATTGGCCTGTTGATTATAAGGGTAAAAGGTCTTGGAGAAATCATCCATAATCTTGGTGAAGATTCAGTCTACTAGGGAACACTAGGGGTCTAGTACCTTGTGGTACCAGGTTTCAGCAAAGGTCCCAGGCTGAAGGCCTTCCATATGACCTAAGAAGGCTGTGATCTTCTTGTCATCTGTGTCATAAATCTTGGGGTTTACCTTGAAATGTATCTTCATGGCTAGGCACCATTGGTTAGTGAACTTCACATTTCCCTTGAAGGAGGGGGATAGTGTCACTCATAGTTTTGTGGGCTTGGTCACTGGGATTGTCATGGTGTTCTATGGTAGCTGTGGTACTATGGGAATTGATGTTCTGGCTGGGGTTACTGCTAGATGTCTTCTAGGGATCAGAAGGTTCTGCATATAGAGATTGGCCCACAGGCTAGCTACTTGTGGTGTGGACTGGGGAGTATTGGGTACAGTGGGTACTTCATTGTCAGTGTCAATGGGTGAAGGGGTTCTGGGTATGGTGAACGACATGGTAGTTACAATGGGTGTCTTCTACTCCATGATAGAAGAGAGAGAAGAATATGATTTGTCTTTTGTTACATACTAGGTGGAGACAAGGAGCTATGGTTTGCATGGGGCACTCACGAAGAGGCACCATCTTAGTTACACAGATGTTGATCAACTGAATGAGTTGACAGAGTAGATGATCCCGATGGACAATCAGAATGGGGAGACCCAGACTGGAGGGATGAGACACTAGATATATTCACATAGACAAATTGTGAGGAATTACATGGCAACAAGAACAGTCTTAAATAGTGGTTCCCCATGAGCTATGACTAAGCATATTGAAACACATGAAAAGGCAAGGAACAACAGAGTTATGGGTAAGTATGTATGTTTTGAATATCTTGTAGTCAAGGAGTTTGACTAATACTGAGTGTGAGACATAGCATGATGTCCAAGAAGGAGTCATTGAGCAGAAGGAGTGCACTAAGAAGATGAGAATGTGAAGAAAGTCTCAGTCTAGAAAGGTAGCAAGCGCAGATAAAGAGAAGGCTTGCTCCTATAAGATGAGTAATCATGGCTCAATGGAAGTAATGTTCGAAGAGGATCGTGAGTCGCATATAAGAATGAGGAAAATGCCAGGATATATGGGAAGAACTGTAACACAATGACCCTCCAAGTTCTAGTAGAGCTTTCCATTCTCCCCATTGCTAGCACTTGGGCTTCTTCCCAACTTCCCTTATAGGAACTCTTTCTCTAATTGACAATAACTGGGCCCAACTCTTATATATCCCAGAAGCAAATGGTCTTAGGAACAAGAAATTCTAGTTCAAAACCTACTTGTTAGCATGAGTTGAATGGTAGTGAGATATCAGCCTTCTGTGGGATTTTAGAAATCAAATGTAACTTGTGCTTGCAGTGGAAGCCCTCCTGGTCTAACTAGACCCAGAAATGGAAACAAAATTGAAGCTTGGATATACATCAAACCTACAAGTTAATAGATATTATTCTCAGCAAGATTTTGAAACTGTCAGAAGACTTGAATTCTCTGTTATCTATCATGCAAACTTCTCAAGAGAAGGAAAGTTAGGATTTACATATCCAACATAAGTGTAAAGATAGACAAAAATGAGCTCATGCTATATCTTTCTTCATCTGTGAGACCTGATGTTGCAAGTTTGAAACTCTCTCCTGCTGATTCTTCTTGAGGTGTGTCATGCAGTCTATCAACTCCATGGGATAGCTGATGAGGTTGTCAATAGCCCTGTCCATGTGGATGGACCATCCAAAAGTGACCTTGCCCTGGTTGAAGCAAATGGTGTTGCCTCACTAATTCTTTAGCCAGTAAGTTTAAGAAACTATCAATACTGACTTATCTCCAAGCATGCAACTTATCTCTGCAGTACATACCTTGTGCATGTACATTTCTCATTATGGGAGGTTGAGGACACAACAGTGGGCCAGATACAAAACAAACTGTGGGATTCACTACATCATAATTCTAAAAAAGTGAGTTTGGCTTGTCAGTTTCCAGGTGCTTCCAATGATTTGAATGATATACTTTAGATGCAACCATGACAAGACCTTCCTTCTATTGACCCCCCTGACCCCTGGCACTCATGGGCCTTCCAGTCTCAGCATTGGCGTTGTTTCCCACTATTGGTAGCATATCATTAACCAAATTGAGACCCTTCCTTTTTATTAGGCATTGTAACTTGTTCTGGTTATGATATAACCCCAAGACTAGCATAGTGTGCATGTGGCTGTTCTCTGTAGGGATGTTCTGGGAAGTCCAGCCATGGGAATACCCTGGAAGAATTGGAAGATTTCCTACCTAACCCAGAGGGAGGAGATAAGTTTCAAATTCAAATTTCTGAAGTGTGCTGGATTTATGCATTCAAAAAATTATGGAAAGTATTTCTCCAGGATGGTAAAAACAACTAATTAATAGATCATAGTTGACTACCATCTTAATAGTGTTTTTGCATCTACACCCATATTTATCATGTCTTGGCTACAACACATAGTGTTTATTACTCAATCCAGTCTTGAGATCAGAGCAGTAATTTATCCATCCCTCATTCACAATCCATCTCTTATCCACATCACTCCCAACTCTCACTGTCATCTCATCTAAAAATCACAATTTCCCATCTCTACCATTTATATTCTCTTCTCACAACAACCATCTAACCATGCAAAATACCATTTTCTTCTTCTATCCCTTTTACTCTTTGACTTCCACTTCATTCCTTTCTCTAGTTACCTATATCTCAACCTATCTATTTTGAATTTTTTGTACAAATGGAATCCTCTCATGTCTTGTTATATCACTCAACTATCTTTACTAACATATCTCACAGTCTTATAGACTCAAATCTTCTTATTTCACCTATCATTTCTTTTCTTTTTAATTTCCATCTCTCCTACCAACAGAACCAATGAGCCCCATGCTTTAGTACAAAATCCATCTCTCTTGCAGCTTAAAGTCTTGCTCAACATTCTTACCTTTCACCTTTCTTTTGTCCATCATCCAACTTGGCTCAAATCCTGAGTATGTCCAAACCTAACCAGTCTCTAAAGAAAGAACTCATTATCATCTATATCATATAATCCAACAAAACTTCTCTAGGCTAGTTTTCATTATCAGCTTCTCAATCAATCACTCTCATCATCCATACAACTTACAACCATTAGTTATATTAATCCCAGATCTATCTCATTTTCCCATTCTTTCCATTCTTCTTATACTCTCAGTTCTCTATTACCATTTCAAAACCTATTGAGAATCTGTCCTAGCCACCCTTATCCATTTTTCCTTGCAGAATGTTCATATCATTCAACTTTCACCCTCCTCTGTCACCACCACCAAATAGCCACCAATCTGTGCATCTTCTGAATCAAATCCTTGCTTGTTTCTATTTCTATTTGTTTGTTTATCACCTATCATGTCTAGGTACATATATGGTATGCTCTCATCCAAACCTTGCTTCTTCTTACAAAAACATCTTTTCTCAAGTCACATCTATAATCACGTGCTCACATTTCACTAAGGAAGACCCTCAAATCCAGTCCCCTTTGACCAAAATCCTGATTGCAAAGAGAATTTTGGTCATATGTGGCAAGCATCCATTCATAATCATTGCCTCTCATTAGCAAATCATATCATTCTTTGCATAGGTGCTGGAATTTCTATTGCAGCAGAAATACCAGATTTTAGAAGCAAGCAATCTATTCCAGGAAATCCAGAGCTAAAGCAAAGAAAGCTAAAAGAGATGTTTTAGCTGTCCATGATCATGGCAAGAGTGATTTGCTTCTGTTGGATAATAAGAATTCATCTTACTTGAATAAAACAATGAATCAAGATCTTTATTTGCCTACTTCATTGCTAGTCTGGCACAAAAGACCATGAAGTGTCAGCCAACCCTATTTCACAAACTTCTCAAAGCTCTTGATGATCATGGGACCTTGGTTCGGATATATACACAGAACATTGATAACCTGGAACTCAAGGCAGAGCTCTCAACATATCATTGATCACATTTTCCACTCCCCACATTTCCTTGTCCTGTAGGTGCATCCCCCTCCATGGTACCCTTCAGTACATGTACTTGTCATATCCTGGGCTTTAAAAGTCAACTTTGGATCTTCCAGATGAACACCAGTATAACTCTAGACTATTCCTGTTTTTCACTCCATTCATTTCTTCCAGACTTACATTAGTAAATTTCTTTGACTTCCATCTTCCATTTGCCTCCATTCCAGGCTACTCATACTTCATCCTTCAGTATTGTTAAGACTGAATGGATGGACTCCTGCACAACTTCGAAACTCTGGAGTTGAGATGAATGGGATGTTGGCTTCACCTTATATGGTGCATCCTTGCAATGGAATCATGCCCCAGGATTTTGGGTGAAGGGTTGGAGATCTGAGGTCCAGAGGTCTGAGATCCAGAGGTCTGAGGATCAGAGATCTAAGGGTCAGAGGTCTGAGGGTTGGAGGTCTGAGGGTTGGAGGTCTGAGGGTTGGAGGTCTGAGGGTTGGAGGTCTAAGGTTCAGAGGTCTGAGGGTCGGAGAGAGAAGAGAGGGCATCAAGCCCTCAATGAAGATCACAGGAGAACAAGAGGAAAATAGACTCAATCATCTATGTCAATATTCGAACTGAGGTCTACAGGCAGTAAACTACAGAGCTTTATATACAGGGGAAGAGCTAGATGACTAACTCTAGAGTCGGAGTAAAGTAAGTACCGGTAGTGTCAAGTGTTGGCTCTACTGAGTCGGAGCCTCAGGATCATGCTCTGAGTGAGCAATGACATCAGAGTAGTTCTAATACTGAAGGATGAAGTATGAGTAGTCCGGAAGAATAGGAATGGAGGCAAATGGAAGATGAAAGTCAAAGAAATTTACTAATGTAGATCCAGAAGAAATAAATGGAGTGGAAAATAGGAAATAGTACCGGTATTTGTTCGGAAGGTCTGGAGTTGGCTTTTGAAGCCCAGGATATGACAAGTATTAGAACTACTCCAATGTCATTGCTCACTCAGAGCATGATCCTAAGGCTCCAACTTAGCAGAGCCAACACTTGACACTTCCAGTATTTACTTTACTTCAACTCTGAAGTTAGTCATCTAGCTCTCCCCCTGTATATAAAATACTATAGTTTACTGCCTATAGACCTTAGTTTGAATATCAACATAGATGACCAAGTCTATCTTCCCCTCATTCTTCTATAACCTTCATTGAGGGCTTGATGCCCTCTCTTCTCCCTTTAACCCTCAGATCTCCAACCCTCAGACCTCCAACCCTCAGACCTCTAGATTTCCAACCTCCAACCTCTGACTCTCTGCCCAAAATCCCAGGGCACAATTCCATTACAAGGGTGCATCACATAAGGTAAAACCAATGCCCCGTTTGCCTTAACTCTAGAGTTCTGGAGTTGCATAGGACTTAGTTAATCCAGTCTTAATAGTACTGCCCATCCTGTTGTGCCATTAAGGAAGTGAACGCACATCTGGATGAACTTGCACATGGTCATTTTCCATTCTGTAGCAAGTGTCTAGAAAAGCAAGGGGCCAGAAAAGAATTGGGAAAGAGGGCATGCCCATGGTTCTAGATGTGATACTATATGACCAAGAACATCCTGATTCTCAGACTATTGGCAATTTTCACACTCAAGACCTCAATGGAGATCAAAAAATTGATCTCTTGCTTGTAGTTGGGACAGGGATGCATGTCATAGGAACTCAAAGACTCATTCATGAGTTTACCTCCTAGGCTTGGAGTAATAGATTCCCAACAGACCCATCATCTTCTGTTGTCTATCTTAATCTTGATTTCAAACAACAAAAGAGATGGGAATCCACTTTTGATCTATGGATGCAAGTAGACTGCCAGATGATTGCTACTACTGTCTTGGAAGCATTGAAGGAGAGGAAAGACAAGAAGTATCTGAAACCAAGTCTTTCAAATCCATCCAAGATATAGTTGGCTTAGATATGAGTTAATGTGTGCCCACACTGAAAGTGACACCTCCAATAGTCCATGGATAATTTACCCTCACACCCAGATCTAGATCTTTCAAGCAATACACCATGCAGCTTATTGGAATCAGGTGGATATTTACTCAATTTTCACATGGAGTATATCAATTATATTGCTAGGGCTGACTTGAATTTGATGGGTACCTTGGATTTGCTCAAGAGAGCAATCCAGATGGTCAAGGGTAGACATGGATTTAGTGTGGCCAGGTTTCATATCAAAAGAGTGCAGGGTTTGGGAAGAAATATTGAGGAGATGGACATTCACATGAACATTTTGATGGAGTGCATACATGTCATGGATAGAACTATATAAATCAATCAAATTTCTAAAAGTAGATATATTCAAATACAAGAGACCATCTCCTATTGCTTTCCTTTACAGAGTAAGAGTTTCAAGGACTGAAAGGTAAGGATGATAAACTAAAAAAAAAAAGGTGTCAGTAGGCCTACATGGCTTTGGGCTATCCAGCCTCAAGTGAATAAGATTTATAATACCCAGGGAAATTGAACTCTAAGTTTTTCAAATAAGCCAAATGTTGAGACAAGCTAGATCTTGGACTATCTTACAATTGGAGACCCTGGAACCACCGGAACCACCTGGGTTGACCCTGCCCTAAAGGAAGTTAGGTTTTTTTTAGATCTCAGAAGTTTGAAATACAAACATCAGAACCTTTGGAATCCTCTGGGTGGGTGCAAAGTTATTGCAACCAAAACCTGACCATAGTACCATCTCTTGTTAGTCCATTACTAGAGAAGCAGAAGAGAAGAAGAAGTGGAATGCACCAATTACAAGTCTATTCCATCATTCTGCTACATCATGTAGAGTTCTAATTTCCAATAAAACAACCATCAATTTCTGAAGAGCAACTCCCCAGCAATAACCCAGAAGGCAAAGAAGTATGCAGCATGTTAAACATATGCAGATTAAATCCCATACTGATACATGAATGTAATACATTTTTTATTCTATTTTCCCAGGTACATTGACCTTCTGAGGGCAGGCATTACATGAAATAATGGGCATGAGTTTAAAGGTATCATGAAGCCAGAATCTCATGCAGACCATCTAATGGAACACTACTCTTCTGATCTGGAACCATTCCTTGTGAGAGTCTGTTGAACTTCAGTTAAACCTGACTATCCAATGACTATCACATAGAAACCATCATGGAACCTTGGGAAAGTCTTATTGCTCTCATTGAGTCATGTTCCTGAGCAAGAGTGAGTGATAATTATATATAAAGTCTGCTAGCTGTCCAAGTCTACCTAAAGTCTTTGTAAAGAATAGAATTCCCATTTCTAGATTCAATATCCTCTACATCATATCACATACTGTGGTCCCAATGATCTAGAGATATCTATTGGAGAGTATAGAAGTAAACTTTTATTATTTCATACCATGAGGAATCATTCTATTAGGAGATCTTAGATGTTGGAAATAGATTCAGAATGAGAATGAAAACTAATGGAGGATGTGAAGCTCTCTGTAAAAAGGTATAGTAATGGAATGGTAGAATCCCATTATATTACTCTTGAGCATGTAGGGACACCCTCTTATTCCCTGACTTGATAGATCTCTTCTCTTGTCTCTGCTGATGTTTGGAAGCTGTGGTAGTTATACCTTGTGCTTCATCAAGATGTGTCACCACTTCCCAAGTAGGAAGATTGATCCTCATGATTCTCCTTGCCTTCTTCTTTACACTCCCTATTCCCTTCAGTCTATAGCATCTCGAGTTAGTTCTCATGTCAATGGTATCTAAGGTACCAAACCAGACTCTTCCAATTGTTGATTTGGTAGCCTTGGTACTATAGGGCAAACATTGCACATTGCTGATCAGTCCTGCAAGGTTGTCTGTGAGATTCTGAATTTCTTGGTAAACTTTCCACTCAAGGAAAGTATACATCAACTAGTTTGGAAAAGTCCCAGGATTGTTTAGTTTTTCTATTAAAGCCATGCAAGTTGGGCAAGAACTTGATACTCATGAGCTTCTAAGTGACATGAGAAACAGACCATGACTCCATGGCCTCTTGCAATGTGGTGATGGTATGGAAAGGGTTTTGAAGTTGAGCTAAATCCAGAGCAAGCCACATGTCATTCATGAATTGGATAAATAGTTCAGAGGTATACTCATCCCATCTGGGGATGCTGTACCACCTTCAAGGAAGCATGATCTGAACTGGATCCTTGTCCAGACTTTGCAAAACTTCATCCCATGTTGGCCATTCACCAAGTGGATATTCTTCAGTTGGCACTATGTTTCAGAGTCCATCACCTGCATCTAGTGATTTATTCTTTGACCTGGTGACCTTTTTTACTCTTGATGTCAGCTTGAATGCCACATCTGCACTATCTTTCTGCACAATCACTGGAAGAATCCTGGTCATCGGATCAAGGTCATGTAAGAATAAGATTCCAAACCGTTAAATGATGCTCTCTGAACATAGGTCTCTCAGAGCATTAGTCAGATGTGAATGCTTCCCAGGTATAGAAAAGGAGACATTCCAAAGAAGATGGACAATGAGGCTAGTCATGTTCCCATAGTTCTCTTGAAGAATTGCACTTGAAGAAATTGAAGTTCCTTATTTCTTCTTGCCATGAAATCACAATAAATTTTAGAGGGGACCCAGAGGATTGGGTTAGAGTCTAGATATTCTGCAGCCTTGGAAAGCCTTGATAAACTTGAGGCAAGAAAAGGCAAAACAAAGCTTACCTTGTTCCAGACTGTCTTCAAGGCTTTTTTAATTGCCTGTCCACTACCTCTAATCTCTTCCCAAATACTAAAGCTTTTGGTCCTAGCTCCATGGTAGATGGAGAGGAACTCATGACATGTTTGCTGAAATTCTGCTGAGTTTGCATATGTTTCTGGGTTGGAACAGAACTTCTCTTCCTGGCCAGGTCTATGGACTGCCTCAAAAATAAGGTTATATGTAGAGCGGAATATAAACTAGACAGTTCTCCTGTGGATGCTTTCCATTGTTATCTGAAGACCTCCATGGTGCAAATCTTGAATTCCTGGGGTTTGTTCATTCCCATCTTTTCATAAGAGGCATGGATCAAGTCAAGCTTTCACAAGCCTATAAGAGGCTGATGATCCACAGGATCAGGATGGTAAGAAATACCAAGATCTAGAAGTAATTGCCTATTCTTGCAATCCATCATGTAGTCCTAGTCCAAGGTAGGGATTTCCTTTTGAAAAGTGACCATGGGATCCATGGACTGAACACCCACTGTGACAGTGCTAAGCTTGATCCCTCTGGCAACAGTAATGAAAAAAAAGGAAGCAAAGAGATCAAGATGTCCATTTTCATTGTTGGTGATATTATGTCGCATTGTTAAGAGTGAACTGACTAAGTCCTGTGCAACTCTGGAACTCCAGAGTTGAGGCGAACAGGGCGTTGGCTTCACCTTATGTGGTGTACCCTTGCAATGGAATTGTGCTTTAGGATTTCAGGTGGAGGGTTGGAGGTCGGAGATCCAGGGTCCAGAGGTCTGAGGTCTGGAGGTCTGAGAGTTGGAGGTCTGAGGGTTGGAGGTCTAAGGGTTGGAGGTCTGAGGGTTGGAGGGAGGAGAGAAGGTGTCAAGCCCTCAACAAAGATCATAGAAGAACAAGAGGAAGATAGACTCAGTCATCTATGTTAATTGTCTATGAACTGAGGTCTACAGGCAGTAAACTATAGAGTTTATATACGAAGGGAAAACTGGATGACTAAGTCTGGGGTTGGAGTAAAGTATGTACTGGAAGTGTCAAGTGTTGGCTCTATTGAGTCGAAGCCTCAGGATCATGCTCTGAGTGAGCAATGACATTGGAGTAGTTCTAATATCGAAGGATGAAGCATATGTAGTTCGGAAGAACGGGAATGGAGGCAAATGAGAAATGGAAGTCATAGAAATTTACTAATGTCAGTCCAGGCAAAGTGAACAAGAGAGAAAAGCAGAAAAGAGTTCGGAGTTACGCCAAAATATGTCCAGAGTGTCCGGAATTGGGCTTTGAGGCCTGGATATAACACATATCTCATTCACCAAGTTTTCTATTGTGGCTGGGTCCAGGGTAAGAGTCCTAGAAGGCCTAAGCCTATTATTGATAGTAGATTTCCACTTCCACTCCTCATAAGTAAAATTGGAATATTCACAAATTTCCTAAGTAGTGGTGGTCTGTATGGCAGGCAACAAGACCTGGCTAAGCCAAAGAACTTGGACAGGCAAGGGAATGAGTGTAGTGGAATGGCCAGTATTTGGATTCTTGTACATCATCCAAGGAAAGGCAACATAGAAGTTAACACTTCTAGAACCATTCCCTGTCTATGCAAAATGAATATGGGGGATGTTGCTGACTGGAATTGGTTTTGTGAACCACTCTGAGCATCCACCTTCCTATTGGTCTTTGTTTGACTAGGGCCACAGGATCTTGTTAAGACTGAATGGACGGACTCCTGTACAACTCCGGAACTCCGGAGTTGAGGTGAATGGGGCGTTGGCTTCACCTTATGTGGTGCACCCTTGCAACGGAATCGCGCCCCAGGATTTCGGGCAGAGGGTCGGAGATTGGAGGTCGGAGAACCGAAGGTCAGAGGGCCGGAGGTCAGAAGGTCAGAGGTCAGAGGGTCGGAGGTCAAAGAGAGGACATCAAGCTCTCAGAAGGGGTTATAGGGAGAGGATCAGGAGTTGGTCGTCAATGTTGATAGTCTATGTTGATATTCGAACTGAGGTCTACAGGCAGTAAACTACAGAGTTTATATACAGAGGGAAAACCGGATGACTAAGTCCGGAGTCGGAATGAAGTATGTACTGGAAGTGTCAAGTGTTGGCTCTACTGAGTCAGAGCCTCAGGATCATGCTCTGAGTGAGCAATGACATTGGAGTAGTTCTAGTACTGAAGGATGAAGCACATGTAGTTCGGAAGAATGGGAATGGAGGCAAATGAGAAATGGAAGTCATAGGAATTTACTAATGTCAGTCTGGAAGAAATGAATGGAGAGAAAAGCGGAAAAGAGTCCGGAGTTACGCCGGAGTATGTCCGGAGTGTCCGGAATTGGGCTTTGAGGCCTGGATATGACAGATCTCTACTTCACAGTGATTATTTTTCTCGATCAGTGGTTTGCTTCCAAGGTAAGGAATTACATGGATTTTGAGAAAGCAATGGACATGGAGATGATGGGTGATCCAGATGATGCTGTCAATGTCCAAAGTGGTCCAAACCTCACTGGTGGTGATCATTATTCCATTCTTCTCTGGTCTGAAACAAAGGTAATTTCCCTAGCTGGGATTTTTGTCATAGACAAAGACATCCACACTACTGGGAGAGTTTTTTCTACCTGCCAGGGCCAACATTTCCTTCATGCTGATGATGTCAAAATCAATAAGAACCTCACAAGGATTACCCTTGTGATCAGTAGAGAGCTGATTGACCATAGTGTCTTCCCAGGGGGGGTAGTTTCTGAGCCTGAGATTCACTAATAGGAAGAAGATGGTGTTCTATCTCTATTGGCTCTTGTTGATTGAACATAATAGCAAAATCTGGGAGCAGTCTATATCCATAGTCCCTAAAGTAGTTCCAGTTGGAGTAGAGACCACCTCTTTTGTTCTTGTTCTCCTTGATCTTGTCTTGTAGATTTTCCAAGGTAGGGCCAGTGAAATAGTCATCAAATCCATAATCAGGAGGAAATGGAATATATATTTAAGTAGGAAGAGATAATGCCTGTGATTTTACCCTGGGAACCCTTGGCTTTCTTGCTACATGGTTCCAGGCATTTTGTATACTTTTACAGCAATTCAGATAAACTGGAAGCTAGATCAAAGCCAGGTCTTGGTCTTTTTCACTATTGGAATCTTTGGCAGATTCAAAAGTAAATGATTTGAGGTTAGAAGTATTAGAATCTTTGGAGCCTAGAGAATCTTGATCATTCTTGAGATGTGGATGGTAATCCTGGCATCTATCACTAGATCTAGCCAGAACCATCTAAAGAAGTGTCATGTCATTGGATTAATCCAGTCTACCACCATGGATTATATCCAGTATCACATCAGATGGCTCCTTTCCCTATGAATCTTTCAGTCCCTGCCACCATCGATAACAGTCAATAACTTTGCTTGACACTGTGTTCAAAAGTCATTTTCTAGTCAGGTGTGCACACTTGATAGATCCAAGCTACTTCCCAGGAATTTTTTCAAATAGGCATCGGGACCATTCCTTAGAAGATACTCCATGATAGATACCAAGATCGGTCCACAATCCAACCCATTCTGCAAATCACATCACCTGACTCCCTGAGTATGAGATGGAAGATTGAAATACCTGTTTGAAGTTGAAGTCATTTACCATCAGGTTGACTTGAGAGATTGGCCATCCAAACAAGGCAGCAAACCTTCTCCAGTACTCTAGCCCATTCCACTCATCTCATCTCACATTAGTATGCAGCCCATGAGCTGAGGCCTCAATTTTTCTACCAAACACCCATCCCATGTTTGACTTGTAGTCAAAGTAGACAGTGAAATAATGTTGATGCCTTGTTAAGACTGAACGGATGGACTCCTGTACAACTCCGGAACTTCAGAGTTGAGGTGAACGGGGTGTTGGCTTCACCTTATGTGGTGTGCCCTTGCAACGGAATCGTGCCCCAGGATTTCAGGCGGAGGGTCAGAGGTCAGAGGTCAGAGGACTGGAGGTCAGAGGGCTGGAGGTCAGAAGGTCAGAGGTTAGAGGGTCAGAGGTCAAAGAGAGGACGTTAAGCCCTCAGAAGGGGTCACAGGGAGAGGATCAGGAGTTGGTCGTCAATGTTGATAGTCTATGTCGAAATTCGAACTGAGGTCTACAGGTAGTAGACTACAGAGTTTATATACGGAGGGAAAACCGGATGACTAAGTCCGGAGTTGGAGTGAAGTATGTACCGGAAGTGTCAAGTGTTAGCTCTACTGAGCTGGAGTCTCAGGATCATGCTCTGAGTGAGCAATGACATCGGAGTAGTTCTAATACCGAAGGATGAAGCATAAGGGAGTATGAGTAGTCCAGAGGAATGGGAACGGAGGCAAATGAGAAATGGAAGTCATAGGAATTTACTAATGTCAGTCTAGGCAAAGTGAACAAGAGAGAAAAGTGGAAAGGAGTCCGGAGTTATGCCGGAGTATGTCCGGAGTGTCCAGAATTGGGCTTTGAGGCCCGGATATGACATGCCTGCAAATAACAAAAATAACAAGCTTTAGAGGTGGTAGGATCTGAGGATCAAAAAAAAATCCTAGAAGTAGTTTGAAAGTGAGAGATTTCATTAGCTTCTAGAAATATCCAAGTTGAAGATATAAACAGATCTATGAAGTAGGCTGCAGCATTATCTATGCACCTAAACCATTCTATCAGAAGATGCTTGTTAATGATGCTTCCTACAATATAATTCTTTGGCTCAAGAGATTTGATCTGTTCAATGGCATCAGCCCATATGGAAGGGTTAGCCATAGCCCTTTCTATGCATCATCCATCTCAATGGATTTCATTTTTTGACAAAGTACTTACTATATTAAGCCCTCCAACAGCTTATGACATTAAATCCAGGTTTATCTTCCTAAGTATCAGTGTTTACTCTTTCTGGCTAGGAATACCCTCCATGATTTCTAGGTATGGTTGGGTTCTTTCATCTTCCATTGGCTGGTACTCATCTATATCACTGTCTTTACTCTCCCTTTCATCTTCCATGCTATCACTAAGAATGACCTCATCAAGCTCTTGTCTATAGGATATTTCATCAACATCTGACTCTTCAGTTGTCTTCTCAAGCAGTCCTTTGGCCTTGTCATGACTATCTGAAGGTTCTCTGTCTGTGTTAAGACTGAACGGACAGACTCCTGTACAACTCCGGAACTCTGGAGTTGAGGTGAACAGGGCGTTGGCTTCACCTTATGTGGTGTGCCCTTGCAATGGAATCGTGCCCCGGGATTTCGGGCAGAGAGTCGGAGGTCAGAGGTCAGAGGACCGGAGGTCAGAGGGCCAGAGGTCAGAGGGCCAGAGGTCAGAGGGCCAGAGGTCAGAGGGCCGGAGATCAGAAGGTCAGAGGTTAGAGGGTTGGAGGTCAAAGAGAGGACGTCAAGCCCTCAGAAGGGGTCACAGGGAGAGGATCAGGAGTTGGTCGTCAATGTTGATATTCGAACTCAGGTCTATAGGCAGTAGACTACAGAGTTTATATACGGAGGGAAATCCAGATGACTAAGTCCAGAGTTGGAGTGAAGTATGTACTGGAAGTGTCAAGTGTTGGCTCTACTGAGTCAGAGCCTCAGGATCATGCTCTGAGTGAGTAATGACATCGGAGTAGTTCCAATACTGAAGGATAAAGCATAAGGAAGTATGAGTAGTCCGGAGGAATGGGAATGGAGGCAAATGAGAAACGGAAGTCATAGGAATTTACTAATGTCAGTCCGGGCAAAGTGAACAAGAGAGAAAAGCGGAAAGGAGTCTGGAGTTATGCCGGAGTATGTCCGAAGTGTCCGGAATTGGGCTTTGAGGCCCAGATATGACAGTCTGAAACATTGACCACAGATTTCTCAAGCTAATTTATATATATTTCAAGGTGATTACATATCACTATCAAAAAAATCTGAGAGAAGTGAGATTGTGGAGACATGCTGCCTTCTAAGTGGACCTTTTATCTTGTCATTGGAGTTGGAAGCTTCCTTGTCTGGAACATGGATTAAATCTAATTAGTTTCCATTTCAAGATAATCACATACCACTTCCACTTTCAGAAACATCTGAGAGAAGTAAGATGGCAGTGACATGCTGCCTTCTAAGATAAATCAGGGATGGGGTTTGTTCCTGATTATTCTGGGTGGATGGTGAACTCTGGGGAGGCTCATGATCTAAAGAATAAAGAAGTGAACTATGGTTAATTTATATCAAGGAAGGTAATGATTTACCATGGTTGGAGACCTCTGACAGAAAAGACACAGTAGCAATTTGTTTACTCCTTCTCAAGTCTCCTAGAATTTGGTGAAGTTGAAATTGGTTAGACTGGGAAGAGCTTAATTCTGAAGATATTGCTCTAGGCTGAGAAGAGTTCAATGGTGCTTCCAAAAGTATGTCTGAGGATTAATCTTTGGCAAGAAAAGGAAAAAAGCTGACTAGAGTTGAGTGAGAGAGAGAACATATTGGTCACTTTTTGTCTTCTCAGGTTGTGGATTATATTCTTGGGCTCTGTTGACCAAGGACTTGGATTAGAATTTCAAGTGGGATATCACATGAGATAGTTTACCTTGTGTAGAAGAGGCATTCAAGGATAGTTCTAGTGAGCAAGTTCTTGCTGCCATGCCTGACTGGTTATTTTGATAGCTATGTGCAAGGTATGCACTAATAGATCAGGCCTCAGGTGTTTCTGGATCAGATCTCCCTTTCTTTATATCTAAAAAAATGTAGCCTTTCATCAACAATGAAAGAACCCAATGAAATAGGATACTGACCTGTATAACCATCATTCATCAGCATGTTATCTAGGAAATGTTGTGAAGCAAAGGATGATGGGTAAATAAAAAGAAAAGACATAGTATGTTGACTGCTCACCATTGTCACAAGAATGATTATCATTATCTTCTTTTTCTTCTTCCTTCTCCTCTTGTCATATCCTAGGCTTCAAATGCCAACTCTGGACCTTCTGGACAAACACTGGTATAACTCCGGACTATTTCCTGTCTTCCGCTCCATTCAATTCTTCCGGACTGACATTAGTAAATTCCTATGACATCCGTTTCTCATTTGCCTCCGTTCCCGTTTTTCCGAACTACATGTGCTTCATCCTTTGGTACTAGAACTACTCCGATGTCATTGCTCACTCGGAGCATGATCCTGAGGCTCTGACTCAGTAGAGCCAACACTTGACACTTCCGGTACATACTTCATT
>JBBPKC010000233.1:0-23656 GCA_038089055.1 Tylopilus aff. balloui
GACTCCGTACATGGTCGCTTCCGAGGCCAGGTCTCCAGCAAGGACGGCAAACTCATCATCAATGGAAAGAGCATCACCGTCTTTGCTGAGCGTGACCCTGCAAACATCAAGTGGCGTGACGTCGGTGCCGAGTACATCGTCGAATCCACGGTAAGAAGCCGCATACACCTAGCAGCTAAGCGTCATTTCTGATTTCATATCAGGGTGTTTTCACTACCACCGAAAAGTGTGTGACTTCGCCACCAAATCTGACTTGATCACATACACCATGTTCCACTTAGGGCTTCTGCTCACTTGAAAGGTGGTGCAAAGAAGGTCATCATCTCTGCACCTTCCTCAGATGCACCCATGTTCGTTTGTGGTGTCAACCTTGATACATATGACCCCAAATACACCGTCATCTCCAACGCCTCCTGCACCACCAACTGCCTCGCCCCCCTTGCCAAGGTCATCCACGACAACTTTGGCATTGTCGAAGGTCTTATGAGCACTATTCATGCTACTACGGCCACCCAAAAAACCGTCGATGGCCCATCTTCCAAAGACTGGCGTGGTGGACGTGCTGTTAACGGTAACATTATCCCCTCCAGCACAGGTGCCGCCAAGGCTGTTGGCAAGGTCATCCCCAGCCTTAATGGCAAGCTGACGTGAGTAGAAACTCGTTTGCTTCATTTATCCGAACTACTGTTTACTAGTTGCACACTAGTGGTCTTTCCTTCCGTGTTCCCACCCTTGATGTTTCGGTTGTGGATTTGGTTGTGCGCCTCGAGAAACCTACCACCTACGATGCAATCAAGGCTACAATGAAAGCGGCTTCAGAGTCCCCTGAGCTCAAGGAATTCATCGGTTACACCGAAGAGTCCGTGGTCTCCACCGACTTTATTGGTGACTCCCATAGTTCCATCTTCGACGCGGCCGGCGGAATCATGTTGAACCAAACATTTGTCAAGCTGATTGCTTGGTATGACAACGAATGGGGCTACTCCAAGCGTGTCTGCGACCTCTTGGTATTTGCCGCCAAGAAGGATGCAGCAGCTCAGGTTTGAAATAATCCCGTTGATTGGTGGCCCCCAAGAGTCCCAAGCTTCAAGTTCAGTGTAAGATTACAATGGAGTGGGGCGTACATGATGAAAGCAACGAAAAGATCTGTGGAACAACCGTACCGTAGTGTCTGGGTTGCGTCTAGTCAAGTCATTATAGAGTTTTCGCCACGCTCGTTGCGAGGTCAATTAAGCGTCCTGGTTGGTTTCGACCTGACCCGAGTCCCAGACAACCCAGGATCTGCTTCCTAAGCAGACGCTACTACCCCGAGCGTATCGACGCGTTTGGTCCGCAAGCTCGACAAGTTCCTTCAGCTCTCGTTCCTGCGCTGAGCTGCTGGTAGAAAACACGATTTCCCATACCACTGGCCGAACGGCCGGAGCTGCGGTCGTCCGCTGGCGCATGCGGACAGCTCGAAATTTTCGAGGTGCGTTTGGAGTGTCGGATTCCTGTGTGAGTGCAAGGGCATGAGGTCCCAGTACTGCCATAGTCGCAGTGGCATCCTCCATAATGGGAGACGAAGACACGAAAAGGTAAGGAGATCCTACAGGGACGGGTTCGTCTCTGCGACGGGATCAGATGGATCGATCGCTGGACTTCACGGCGTACAGTGAGCAATCTCACCTCCATACCTCCTCGTACCTTTCTATTTGACCCGTCGCGGGATTGAGTCCGATACCGGTCTCGATCTCTATTCCATCGCGATGTATGACTTCGCCCTCGTCAACTGGTCCGTCACCACGCGAGTCAATGGTATTGTGGTCCCAGCGAAATCGGAGCGGAGAGGTGGAACACGTGTGACGAAGACCTGAAAATCCCCAGTTGACCTTGCTTGAAGGACTCAACGGAAGCGAGAGACGCAGATCGAGATAAAAGAGGGTGGCACCGACACCCCCCGGCGATGTTGACCGCGAAGACAGGACGAGGACATCCGAGTCTTCGAACGGCGATGAGGCTGAATGTACCCAAGCGATGCTTTCGCGCGTAGAAATAAAAGGTCGTCCATGCATTTGAGTAGTGATCGGCATATTCCCACGCCGTCACCTTTTGCTCCTCACTTTGCTCAGGCCCAAATGACGATCAAGTCCAAGGTCCCTTCAGGACTTGTAGACTTGGTGTTCTCTCATGCTCGCCCTCGATGTCGAATTTCCTACGTTCCGCGACGAAGACTACAGCGGGTAATCGCACGGTCCCCACCGTCCCAACTAGCTTCTGTCTCGGGTCTTTCTAATGACGACCATCTTCACGCGTTGTATGAAGACTTGATGATATTGGACACTGCCGGCTCTGCTCTCGACAATATTCCACCGCACACGGAACGGATAGAGCCTTCTGTCAGTCCTTTGCTTGCAGAACATGCTAAGAGAGGGAATACTCGAGATTTTGAACTGTCCATAGCTCAGATGTCTGGTATGTCCCCGTCCCTTCTTGAAATGGCTTTTATTGATCAACACGCTTAGCGCCGCCGAGTGAACACCAGCGGGACCTGCATGTCAAGGTCCACGTCGTCAACGCTTCACTCTCTGCCGATTCCTCCTTCCATTCGACTTCTACACGCTTTCCGACGGGTGCACTTGAAGTCTTGCACCAGTATGAAGCCAAGGGTCATTTCGCCCCAATCAAGTCGTACACCAGAGTCATCTCAGCCCTTTTCAATGTCCAAACACGCCCTTCGTCTGACCCGAGGCTCGGACGTGCTGCTGCGCAAGCGCAAGCTTGGGATCTTTTCGCTCACATGCGTTATGTCGCCCACCCTGTTCCCGATGCTCATCTGTATGCTCTGATGATTCGGGCCTGCGGGTCGTTCTCTCGACCAGAGCCTGAACGCGCTTTGGATCTTTGGATGGACATGCAGGAGAATGGAGTGAAGCCGACGAGAGGTGCTTACGAGGCCGTCATAAGAGTATGTGGCCGAGCTGGGCCAGAGTGGTTGGGAGAGGGCATGAGGCTCGCGAGGGAGATGAGTGACCAACACCCAATAACGGGCGTGAACGCGAGGGGCTTATGGTGCGCGCTATTGGAAGGCTGTAAACGTGCTGGCGACCTCAGGAAAGCTAGATGGATACTTGCCGAAGCCATACGAGATGGCGCGGGTAGCCAAGACTCGATGGTGGATGCCGAACTGATGACTCACATCTTCCACACCTATGCGTCGTACAAGCCGCCATTCAGAAGAGAGACAATTCGACTTATCGACTGCGGCACAGGATCAAATGGAGAAGCGCCCGCAAGCGAAGTCAAAGCGGAGGAAATGACCGATCCCCCCCCTTGCGTGTCTACCGGGGAGCCACAGAGAGGCGACGTCTTTCCTGATGTTCCGGTGGAGAATGCAGAGACCATGCCTTCGTTTTCGCGTCTCCCGCCGCAGACATCTTCTGATGTTATTGCGGAAACCCGAGCACTGTTCAGCAGGATTGTTCAAGACAGATCTCTACCCCTGAAAGAGGTACACGATTTCTCTCAAGGTGGCTTGCTTGTGGGCAGATTTGCACACGTTGAGCTGACACCTGCCGTCTTGAATGCTTACTTGTCTGTATTCTACAGACATGCCAGTATCGAGGCCTCGCAGGAAGCTTATGATTCCATCTTTAATGATTCATCTAGCGGACAGGCGTTGCACCCCGACGAATACTCGTACGTTAATGCCCTCGAGAGGTGTGCGATAGCATGCCCGGAAGATCGTTGTGTAGCAGCCCAATGGGCTAAGGACATCTGGCAGCGCTGGGAGGTTACGGAAACGAATGGCGTGAGAGACGGAAAGGGAAATGTCGGGTCGTTTGCACGACTGATAGAGAAGGCACACGCTGCTATGAGAAGAGTGCTTATATTGTACGCCCTATCGCCCACCATCTACTTTCCCCTCCTGACCCCCTCTCGTAGATCTGGAGATATCGACGGGGCTTTAGCATTGCTACGATCGTTCGTTTCTCGATACCCGCCCAGCGCAGTGCTACAGCCAACCTGTTCCCAGCCTGGCCTGGTCGGTGCATCGCCGAAAGTGACACCGATCGAGTCACTCTCGAATTCGGCGACCGTACAACCTTTCTCCAAACCTCCCATCCTCTCTACCCGCACAGCACTCACGAACTCATCATCCTTGTCTTCATCGACCGCGCGACCATTGGTTCGGCTTACGTCGGTCGTGACACCAACGGACGATCGCGTACCCCCAGTCATCGGATTCAGCGACGTGGATCTGCTGCATGCAAGGTTAGTTGAGCGCGGGAGGATCAAAGATCTTGGATACGTTAAATGGATGTGTATGGCGTACGCCGGTGCACTCAAAAAGAGAAGGAATGTAGTCCTCACAGCTTCTCCGACGCAACGCAAGGACGAAGTAGACTAGACGAGGTGCACTACTGGATACATAATGCTAGGATGTTCTGTCAGTCACAAGAGACCGTACCCTCGTCCTCTTCTGCTGAGGTATGAATGCAATTGGGTCATGACAGGGGTTTATTCTCCAAATTTGGATCGGGATCTGCCGATAAATGACTAATCCCAAATGAATTGATGGTTTCGTCGGTGATCCCACATACGACTGTGGTCCATTTGATGGCATATTTCGCGAAGCCTCAGCCATACAACTCGGCTGTCAGGATCGTTCGTCCAGCGGAACAATCAGACGACCAAAAACATCTTCAAAAGCGGGGTATGTGCCCCCAAATCTTCACTCTTTCTCATCCAACCTCCGCCATCAGAATCGCCTCAGCGTCAGTGCAAGAATATACTCATCTATGGGTAATACCTTACCATATCCCTGCTCTCCAACCACTGACTCGTTTCTCAGCTTCTGTAGGTTTCAAGATAAGGGCTGTATCTATTATCATCCCCCGGTACGAAGTTTGGCACCGCCGTTTCTACGCTGATGTTTTTTCTAGTCAGACAGCACCACCAATACGTGAGTGACTCCATCTCTCAGCGAGTCTCCCGTGCGCAGACTCTCCCCAGACCTCCGCCAGATTCTCCAGCTCCGGCCACATTGAGCGCTCAGGCCGTCAATGCCCCTGTGTTTGTTCCCAAGATCAGTTTCAACCCTCTTTTAGCTACTTCTCCGACTTCGTCCCATTCGTCCCATTCGTTTCCCCCATCGTGAGTTCTATATCATCTACTGCTCCCTCTGCTAAACGTGACGCCAGCACTACCCCCACGCCCTATTACTCGAGTCACGACGAATACGACCTGTATTTGCAGCAGCAGGCGACTATTGGTTCCAGTCAGCCTCCCGACGAGCAGGATGTGGCAAACGAATACCAACAAGTGGAGCATCCACTCACGTACCTATCTGGTCATGTTGGTTACCCGCCTTTACTCTTGATGCTTCGGCTTAGCCATCCGTAGATGCACCAGGCGGATTTCGATGATACCATCGCTTCTTTGAGTGGCTTATATCAACCCAGTCGATCATTTATGAGACAACCTGTTAGTTGCACACTTGTCTTGGGACGACCACGAACGCTTTCTGACACTTCACTCAAGCTTGATTATCATCTCTATACTCGGCCAATTCCTGATTCATTCGCTCCGTCGCATTTCATGTCCGACACCATCCGCGAAGAGCTCCAAAAGCGTTCAGAAGCCGCTCATTCTATTCCGTTTCCACCCTATAACCTTCCTGAAGAGCTCCAGGGTTATCATTCACTCGTCCCACTCGAAGCGACACCGTCTGACCGACGGAAGTTTTTCAACTGGTTCTCGACAGTATACCGCGCGACGAATGCCAACGATGGCCTAGCTTACGCTTTGCGGCGAGTCGAGAGTGCGTTTTCTTTGGCGATGGGGAGATTCGTAGCAAGTAATCTGTGCAGACTTTAGACTCGTGCACCAGGCAGCGTTTGGCGCGATCGAAGCCTGGTCCCGAGTTCAACATCCCAATATTGTTAGGATACGGGAAGCATTCACATCGCGTGCCTTCAACGATAATTGTCTGTGCTCTGTTCCATCTGCATTTATGCCGTTTTGATGTCTGCCTGGCTCACAGCTCTTGTCGTGTCGTATGACTACCACCCCAACTCGCAGACGCTATTCGATGTACACTTGCGGCCCAAGCAATCTGCATTTCCGCAGAGTAGGTTTGGAGGTGCCACAACCATTATCATTCCCGAAGCCACACTCTGGTCGTACATCATTCAAATTGCGAGTGCGATACAAGCGACCCACGAAGCAGGATTGGCGGTCCGCATGGTCGACCCAACAAAGATTCTGTTAACAGGAGGAAATCGGTACGTCTTGATTGTTTGCGTGCTTTCAGCAGTAGGTCGCTCACATTACAACAGGCTACGGATTAGTTCCTGCGGTATCGTCGACGTACTCATGTATGATACCCGGCAAGACGTTGTTCTTGTTCAACAAGAAGACTTGATCATGTTCGGGCGGTTGATTTTCACGTTGTGTTGTGGTAGTCTTGCGGCAATAAATACGCTACCCAAAGCGTTGGACATGATGGGCAGGACGTATTCTGCAGACGTCAAGACGTTGGCGTTGTACCTGATCTCTAAGCCTGGTCCACACAAGGTATGCCTACCTTTCCAGGATCAAGTTAGCTCTAACAGTGCATTCCTCGGTGGACCCAGAATATTGCACAAATTGTTGATATGATCGGAAAGAATCGGTTACTTCGCGAGATGGATGAGGCCCTGATGTAGGTACCCTTGTGATCCGCCGGGAACTGAGTTCTGACCGCTTGTTGTAGTAGCGCCGAGAGGCTCGAGAACGAGCTCGCCAGTGAACTCGAGAATGGACGTCTTGTTCGTTTGCTGTGCAAATTTGGGTTCATCAACGAGCGGCCAGAGTGCGTGCTTCTCGCCGTTGACGATTCGATGGGTTGCTCAGCGGATCCGGCAGATTTGCCCGTGAACCGCGCTGGTCTGAAACGGGAGATAGGTATATCATCAAGCTGTTCCGCGACTACGTGTTCCATCAAGTCAATGAGAACGGAAACCCTGTTGTCGACTTGTCACACGTTCTCGCTTGCTTGAACAAGGTTGGTGCTGAGAGGATTTTTGCGACAGAGTACATCATGTCATTTCCGTAATAGCTTGACAGTGGAACCGACGAACGCATCATGCTGGTCTCTCGAGACGAGCAAAGCTGTCTGGTCGTGAGCTACAAGGAGGTCAAGTCGTGCATCGATGCTGCTTTTAGGTACGTCGCCATCTGATTCTCTGAGCGAACTGGCGTTTACCCGCTCTGCGTGTTACAGTGATCTGTCGAGGGCATCGCGCTGAAGGCGAACTAGATATTACTGGTAAAATAGTTAGAACTTTGAAAAAGACACGAAAAATAGACAAAAAATTGTTTTGACACTGATGACTTGGTGTGAGAACGATCGAAACGTAGACACCGCTCTCATGAATCCTCCCCGTCTGCCTGTTCTCCCCCTCCCCTACCCCGCCCTCCTCCTCCCCACCGCAAGGCTCACCATCCTCGTCTCGAGAGCACTCGCAGACAACTTACTCACAACTCTCGACGACTCCGATGCTGGCCAGCCAGTTCTCGCAGCCATCCCAGTCCCGGTGCCCCTCGAGCCAGACGTAGCTGCCGTACCGCCCGTTGCAACCAATGCACCACCACCCCTTCACGGGGTTGCTGCCCGCGTCGTCCGTCTCGTTCGTGCCCGCTCCGTGGCTTCATCCACGCCTCGCCATCCCTACCTCCTCTACCTTCATGGCTTGACCCGCATTCGCCTCCTCCAGCCGTTTGACTTGGATCCCTCCGCACTTGATTCACTCCCACAACATGCAGTCGCATACCCTCCTGCCGACTCGATACCCTCTCGTGAGACCGTCGAGGCCTTCAAAGATGCAGCCCTTCGGTTGCTTGACCGGCTCGCTAGGGATTCCGTCCAAGCTCAGAGGAGAGATGAATGGCTCAAAGTCGCCTCCATGGTCGAGGAAATATCTGACCAACGCGCAGCATGGATGGCCGACGTCCTCGTCGCATCCATCCCCGGACAATATGCCGACAAACTCGGTTAGTTCAGTCCCTTTATCGCCCTTTATTTTCTTCTCATGACTCGCTGCCACATGGCAATGTCCGCTATGCCCGGTTCCGTGAGATAGATTTCCTCGCAGCAGCCGAGGTCGAGGACCGTCTTCGCCGTGCCACCGAGCTTTTCATTAAACAACAATCTATTTCCGAGGTCTCGAAGAAAATCGCGAGCGCTGTTGATGAGTCTCTTTCTCGTCAACAAAAGGAATACTTCCTTCGTCAGCAACTCGCAGCCATTCAAAGGGAGCTCCGCAGCTTGAATAACACGAGCTCTGGCCAAATTGGCAATCCAAGTGGAACCGGTTTTGCAACAGGAAGCTCGGGGAGTGAATTGGACGAAGACGAGCAGGCAGACGCGGATGACCTTGCAGACCTTCGGAAGAAGATCGAAGCCCTTGACGCAGGAAGTGAGGAAAGAAAAGTTGGTGTTAGGGAGTGGAGGAGATTGAAACGCATTCCTCAGGGTAGCGTCGAAAACGGTGTCATCAGAACATATGTGAGATGTTGCTGTATGCTGCGTGTTACAGACGCTGACTCGAGATCTAGCTTGAATGGTTGACGAGTATCCCATGGCCGTCCGCACTCGTTCCTCAGACAACTTCGCAGGACGCACTCATGGATCCAGGGTTCCTGGCTAAGGCTCGGCAAGTCTTGCAATTTGGTTCCGCTTCGGCTACTACTTCGCTAACAAATAAGTTCAATAGCGCTCAGCTTGACGCAGATCACTACGGTCTCGAGCAAATCAAGCGCCGCCTCATAGAATTCCTTGCAGTTGTTCGATTGCATGCTATTGCTGATGAAGCCGATCCTTCGATCCCGATCACCGCTGTTGAAGAGCCTGTGCATAAGCCAAACAAGGCTTTGCAAGATCGTTCTCTTCCTGATCTTGTGCTGGTCCCTAGTGTAACCGCTATCGCGCGACAAGGTTCGACTCCTAAAGAGGAATCCAAAGCACCAAAGAGGGGAAAGGGTGTCAAAGGTCCGATATTGTTGTAAGGGGCAATGGTTATTTGCACGACGATTGTTGTGTCGAATCCACTGAATTCACAGGTTTGTTGGTCCACCCGGGACGGGGAAGACTTCACTCGGTCAATCGATCGCAAAGGCGTTAGATCGACCCTTCCAACGAATATCTCTCGGCGGGGTGCGAGACGAGGCGGAGATCAGGTAGTTATCTTTTCTTCCAGGTCCAGGGAATGTGGAACTCAGATGAAACAACACAGGGGACACCGAAGAACATATGTTGCATCGGGTCCCGGTATGATCGTCCAGGCACTTCGAAAAGCCGGGAGATGTGATCCTGTCATATTACTGTGCGTACTGTCTGTCTTGGTAAATCGTCTTGAGGCATCGACCTGGCAATTCGTAAAGTGATGAAGTCGACAAAGTCGGTCATAGCAACTTCCACGGCGACCCATCGGCTGCTTTGCTGGAGGTGCTCGATCCGGAACAGAACCACTCTTTTAATGCAAGTATAGGCTGTCATGATACTGTGGAGATAGTAACTTACTGGAGATCTTCAGGACCACTATATCAACGTCCCCGTCGATCTCAGCCAAGTGCTCTTCGTCTGCACATCCAACACGCTAGAGACGATATCTGCACCGCTCCTAGATCGATGTGAGGTTGTCGAGTTGTCGGGGTATACCTATGACGAGAAGACACACATCGCGCGACGGTTCCTCCTGCCCAAACAAATCCGCGCCAACGGGCTAACGCCCTCCCAGCTCCAGCTTACGGATGATGCCCTCCTTCATATTGCCACGGTATATACCCATGAAGCAGGGGTGCGGAGTCTTGAGCGTGCTATTGGAGCGGTTGTCAGATTCAAAGCTGTGGAGTGGGCAGAGTACTTGGATGTTGGCGCAAGCGAGGGACAGAATTACAAAGAGTGGCGCGCTATTGTCGAGGAGAGCGAGCTGGAGAAGATACTCGGCGTGCCTCGATGGGACGGCGAAGAACGAGAACGAGAGGAGAGGCGCGGCGTCGTCTACGGGCTCGTCGTCACTGGCATGGGTGAAGGGGGGATTCTGCCTGTCGAGAGCGTGGCTGTCCCCGGTTCCGGGAGACTGAGACTGACAGGGAGCTTGGGAGACATCATCAAGGAGAGTGGAGAGATCGCTCTGAGCTGGGTGAAATCTCATGCGTTCGAACTTGGGATCACAGCCGGCCGGGGCATCGACCCTCTCAAGGTCCCGGACCATCTTGACATCCACCTTCATCTTCCTGCGGGAGCTCAAAAGAAGGATGGTCCAAGTGCGGGCATCGCGATGGTAGGAGACCTTTCCTTTGACCTCTGTACTCGTGTCGCTCACCGTGACTAGACATGTGCTTTTGTATCACTGCTGGGTGGCGCAACGGTTTCAAAGGACGTCGCGATGACAGGCGAGGTTAGTCACAGTGCCTTGCATATCTATTCGCTATCTAATCTGACTGCAGATCACACTTCGCGGGCGAGTCACGCCCGTTGGCGGAATCCGGATGAAAGTCCTGGGTGCCCACCGAGCACAAATTCGCAGAATCATTCTTCCGTGGGCAAACAAAAAAGATGTCGAACACGACGTCTCCCCCGACGTACGACGTGAGATGCAATTCTGTTTTGTCAGGACAATCGACGAGGCACTCGAAGCCGCATTCGGGAAGGGGACGCTGGGCTGGAGGAGAGAGGCCGTTTTGCTGGAGAGCAGATTGTAACTTCGGGCGCAGTCGACGTATATGTATTTTCGCTATATGTTTTTTTCGGTTGTACTACTGGTTGATTGTCGTGATACCGCCTCCGCTGGGAGGGGCCCGTGTTACGACACAACAACAGGACTCCATCACGTCGTAAAAGATTACAGTAGGCGGTCGATATTACCCTGTGCAGCACGAAGTTCGCCATTCCGCCCAATCGGTGAACGTACTCGGATACTGCTGGCGGAAGGCTCTGAACATCAGTTGTTTGCGAACCTAATGGCAAACGCGACTTTTTGTTTGATGTATGGATACCAAAAAAACTCCCTTTGCTCGGAACATGAGAACCACTTGTCAATGAACATCAATGTCGGTTAGAGATGCGAACAACTCCCTCCCTCCATGAGTTCACCTTCTCCTCCAGCCCTTTACGCTCTCTTGCCGCCACCGCCTCTCCACAACTTTCCAGGTAGGCCCTCATTTTCTCTGGTTCCATCGCGCAAAACCTGACCATATCAAGGGGGACAATGGTATTGCGCGCCCGCCTGTCGTAGCGGCGCTGTCGAGTTGTCTCCTGCCTAGCGAGGTTCTCTTCATTGACATTGGCCTGATCATGTCTGCGATTTTCATCTCTGGATGCTACCTTCGTAGGCCCACCAGGGTAGAACACATCCTCCCAATTCTTGAAGAGATTCTTCGCCTTAAAACCAAAGTGATGCAGCACTGCATTACCGTAAACGGCGTCAAAACCGCAGCGGGAGGCCAATTGGACATATTGGAAGGGACGCGGATTGCCAAGCCAGAGGGTCCGACTTGCTGCGAAAAGGACGGGTCAAAAACGTGCATTGTAAACCTTTCTTGCGCTCTGTCTGCATTCGAATCGACGTCAGTCGTGTCCATCGCAAAGTTGGGGGTCTGCTCAGAGAAAGAGTCAGTTTCCGACCATGTGCAGCACCCGATCGAACAGACGCACCATCAAGAATGCGAGATGTCTACCCAAGACACGATGTATGTTTGCTGTGACGAGCAGACCATTACGACTGTCGTCGACGAGTCGTACAATGTCAATGTCGTCACCGCCACTGGAGTCTCGACGTCGGTGTGTGGAGAACGTCTCGATATACTGCCGTCAATGAAGTCGTAAGCAAAGATAATGTCGTACAGGATTCTCATACTGTATCGCCCTTGCTGTGGGGAAGAAGATGCGCAGCTTCGCAAATCAGCGGAGAAGCCCCTGTTACAACACAACACCCATCCCGCTCCTCCACATCCTCGTGGAAATTACCCCGTCCCGTGCTCATCGAACTGGAAGTTACTGTCCTTGTGTTGGAAAGTTTGGGATCAATCGGAAACATACGGCGCTTCTCGTCGTCGGTTGTATAGTAGTATAGGTCGATGGAAACCGCAGAAAGGCCAGAGTCGTAGTCTATGGGAACGGGATCGGGCAAGTCACGTTCTCTGCATAGTTCGCCTCGGGCTCCAATGACTATTCCTGTGGCAAAGCGAATCCATTTGTATGGCTTTAACGAAAATCCCAAGTCGTTGAGCCTGCTGACGGGGAAGGCAAGAAATTCCTTCCACTCCCAATTGGCCGGATCAAGATCGAGCTCGATGTTCAGCTCGATAAGTTTTGGGAACTGTGAATGGACAGAAATAATGGGGTTCGCCTTCACCATTACTTGGAGAGAAAGAGAAAACGTCAAAAATGAAGCGTGTGTCCGGGTTTCCGTTATATTCGGAGTTAGAATCTGAGATACAAATATCTCGGCTAGGACCGAGCGTAGGGCTGCCAAAGGTGGGTGAGCAAGCTTGCCGGCATGCATGAAAAACGGCATCTTTGCTAATTCCTCCCCACTAGATGCGTCGTAGTGATTTTTTTTTTCCCTCTCACCCTCGCGGCAGTGTTTCCTCACTGATTCACCCCATTTCCTTCCCCCCCTTTGCTCCCATCCGGGCCCTCGCTATTATCGGCGCACTGCGAAAACCGACGGTGCGCTCGATCTTTTTGTTTTCGATTGTTGTGAGGCTGCCAAAGCCCCACAAGGGATTGCCAGGCTTGGCAAGGTGCAAAAGTTAGCCAGAAGGGCATGTTTCTCACCACATATGGTGCTGGTGACCACAACAAGTGTTTCCTCATCAGCCTACATTGGTCTAACAGACCTAGCAAACCTATTTCAGACTGGCTAGATGTGGCCAGATGTGTCCAACTTTTGCAACTTTTGCTGATACCTCACCTGGTCACGCCCTATATAACCCCTTCTCAATGTACATAATCCCCAAATGCACTACCTTCCGTATATACATTGTTTCGAATCCTGAAGACATCTGAGCAAGGTGGCGCTTGGAGAGTCGATCCAACAATGCCCCGTACTCCGTGTTTGCGCTTGACCTGGAGTAACGAAGGGAATAAGCGAACGGTTAAGCCTGAAAAGTTCAACACGTACCAGTTCAAGTTCTTGTTGCTTTGATTCCAAGGCAATGTTAAGACCACCAATATCCTCCTTGTTTTGATCGAGTTGTTTATTCATTTGGGCAATCGTAACCTCCGTACCTGCGCTATCTTTTTGCAGCTGCTGGATATGAGCGCGTAACCGAGCAATCTCTGCCTGGGCCAGTGAATTACCCTCTCCTTTGACGTCATTTCTCTCCTGTTCGAGTTGTGAAATTTGGTAACGAAGCTGGCGTACTTCTTCCCCACCAGCCTTGTCTGCGGTATCGAGCTGTTCCTTGAGGCGGGTCATTTCAGCTTCCGTGTTCTCCACCGTCCGCGCGAGGGCACCGCGCTCCGCCTCAATATCACTCTTCTCTCGCTCGAGCCGCGAAATCTGTCGATGTAGCTGGCGCAGTGCTTCTCCGCTAGCCTCGTCCATGATGCTCCTCTCCATACTCTCCCGACGGCTGTGATCCACCTCCTCCTCCAAGTGGTGGCACATCCGTTCCAAGTCTGCAGCCTTCTTCTTCCACGAGCGAATCACGCTCCTGCGTTTGTCATTCTCTTTCTCCGAGGCGTCGAGGCGCATCGTCAGCGCCTCGACTAGTTCGTCACGAGCACCGAGATCGATCTCAAATTGAGCGCACAGCTCTTGCTGCAGTGCGAGTTGCGTGCGAAGGGACCAGATGATGTCCTCCTCGCGGGATGCGGTGCGTAAATGTACGCCCGGTGGAGGGGTGGGGGGTGTTTGATGTGTGTAGTACGTTGTGGCATCTATTCGAAAAGGATCTGGCGGTGAACGGCGTGTGTCCGAGTGGTCTTGGTCGCCGTCGCTTCCCTCTCGTGGCTTGAGAGCGCTGCTGATTTTTGACCACATGAGCGTGGTCGGACCTACAGTCGAGACGAGGTCACGTGGAGAATGAACTTGACGCGTTCGAGTCACGTGCACGATATCATCGCCGAGAACCGGCCCGAAAAAAAAAATAATAAATAGTGCCGGAGTAGCCTGATGTCAGATGTTGTCGCAAAGATCTACTTATTCACCTGCATACGCGTACACAGCCAGTGGATACATACAACGTCTATTTGTTCTTCTAAAGCTTAGGGGCCTCGACGAACGCAACACCCTGATACGAGTTTAGTAAGAGACCCAACTTGGAGCAGATGCAACTCACTTTATCGACGCTGGTCTTGAGTTCTGGAAGTGCAGCGGCAATAAGGGCCTTCTCTGCGTCGGTGATCTTCCCAAGACCCCCGATCTTCTCTACACCGTTTGGCTTGAAAGAGTCAGGTCAGGTGGTCAAGGCTTATCCAGGGACAGCAAGCATACCCCGAGTGTAACGGGTGCAGAGAAGTATTCCATGTCTTTACCTAGCTCCTTCTTGAGAGCCTCACCACCAGCGGGATCCGCAGCGAGGTTGACAAAGGTCGGCGTAACAATACCCTTCTCGCCATTGATGGCGCGTATAATCTTGTCTGCGAATTCGGCGCCAGCAAAGGCCATCGAAAGGGTGGCTGAACCAGTACCGTCTTTGGCCTTGACGACGTCGTCGCCTCCAAACTGAATGTGGCGAACCAGGGCGTCAAGGTCGGCACTACCGAAGCTGGAAGGAAGAGGGTGTGACGACTGCGATAGTAGAGGAACAATCTGTTGTGGGTCTGCGTGAGTAACTGGGGCAATATGATCAAGAGTTGTGGTACGGACAGTAACGCCACTGTGTCCACCTACAACAGGTACCGCGACGGAGCTGGCCAGGGAGCGGTCTCCCAAGATCTCTGACACGAATGTCGAAGCACGAACGACATCTAGCGTCGTAACACCAAAGATTCTGGGATCGGCATGAGTAATGCTCAACCAAAACATGCTTCAACGCTACCTCTTGGGATCAAATGCCCCGTGTTTCTTGAAAACCTCGGCAACGATAGGGACGGTAGAGTTCACAGGGTTGGAGATAACCAGGACATAGGCCTTTGGAGCAGTTGTTGCGACGCCTGTAGCAAGGTCGCGTACGATTCCGGCGTTGATCTAAGTGCTGTCAGCAACATGTAAGTGATATCGAAACGAAACCAATCGAACCTTGAAGAGGTCGTCACTGCCGGTTTGCCAACAGTGTTAGTCATTGGACAGATTTCCTCTAGGCTACGCACCGTGTCATCTACAGAGGATGGTTGGTGTCACCAGCGCTGAAAAGAAATGGCCACTCACACCCGGTTTCCTTGGAACTCCGGCGGGGATGACGACAATGTCTGCTCCAGTGAGGGCCTTTTTGAGCCCGTCATTTGGGGGGAGGTATCCCTCGACCTTTGCGCAGGTCGAAATGTGAGATAAATCAACAGCGACTCCTGGGGCGTTGACGATATCGTAGAGGCCGAGCTGTCACGCATGTATCAAGGGAAGCAGCAACAGCGAAACTTGATCGGAAGGTTTACCTCGGTTAC
Organism: Tylopilus aff. balloui; assembly: GCA_038089055.1. Lineage (NCBI taxonomy): Eukaryota > Fungi > Basidiomycota > Agaricomycetes > Boletales > Boletaceae > Tylopilus > Tylopilus aff. balloui. Next base: position 15,575 of record JBBPKC010000233.1, read on the forward strand.
AGCAGAGTTCGTCTTCAGCAGGAGAGACAACGGCTGGCCAATACCACCTGATGATCTTTAGCTCTGATCGGTGTCGTTGAGTAAGGAAGTACCTGCAGCGCCAAGTACGACAGCTTTCACCATGATGGCCAGAGTTTGAGGTATGGAGGAAAACGAGCGCGATGGCGATCTTTATCGTCTCCCCGACGCGGTTACTTCCGACATATTATCACATTACTTGATCTCATTCTCGGGCTGGCTCGGGGTAGGCCACACAAACATAACTCTTATGAAAATAGAGTACACAAATGCAGGGTCTGGTGCGGTCATCACCAATAACTTACAGTTCATCTGCCTTTTCTCTCCCCCAAGCTATGCTTTCGCTCACGCGCTGCTGCGCGTCTTCACTCGCCTGATCGACCTTGTGCGGGCCCCAACTCCAAATGTGCGTCTTCTTCATGTCCACACACTCACGCGTATCATCGACCTTGTCCGATGCGTAGCGTGCAGCATCTCGCGAATGCCCACTCAAGACCTGTCACCCAGAGAAGTTCATAAATCAATAAAACTATCAGAAAGTGACTCGGAAATACCTCGAGAATTCGGGCAATCTTCTCCTCCGCAACTTCTACAGAGCTGTTCACGATGTCCTTGAGCTTCGCATAGATGCCCTCAACCCAGTTGGAAGTTTGCACCCAGCGAAAACGGGTTTCCCCTGCATGGACACTTAGGCGACGACGAGAAGAAGACGCTTCAAACTTACGCAGGAGCCCAGGTCTTGTGGTCGGGAGTGCATCCCCGCTGATACCCCTCTCGCGCAAGTACGCACGTAAACGAGCATCTGGCCATACAAGATAGGCGGCAACCTTTGTCGGCGTGTCCGAATACCTATCATAGGTCAGGTACATCGAAAAGAGTGATATACTGGACAGTGCTTACATGCTGTTTATGAGATCAACCAGGTCACTGCGGCTCTGTGCGACGTCTCTATTCTCGAGATGACCACGTTCTGATAGCCATTCGCGGATATCCGAGTCAGTCCATGCTCCCCATACGGAATCCGATGCAGACAGGTAGTGCACCCTGATACGCCTCTATAGTCACATCTGGACCGATGGGAGTATCGACAGTACTTACTCGAGCATTTTGACCAACTCGTCCCGATTTCTCTCCACATCACTCTTCAAGAAGCCATGATCAACGAGCCAGGTCTTCAGCCCAGAATCGGACCATGTGTGCCAGACGTTGTCTGCGCAGGTGTAGTAGTATTTTTCCATTTCACCAAGAAGGCTTGATCGAGAAGACGTGTCTGTAGTTTTCATGAGATTATGTGTAACAAGCCATTCCCGCTGGAGTAGCGTTAGGGGGACGCAAGTTGCGCCAGGTGAGACACATCAGCTCACGATGTACGAGTCGCTCCAGCTCTCCCATACAGTAGAGCCCACTTTGCGGTAATACTCGTTGGCAAGCCTTGCCAATTCGTCCTTGGTTTTTGCGGATTTCGCCTCAATCACGCCGTGTTCTTGGAGCCAGTTCCTCAACTGATTGTCATCCCACGCGGAGTGAATATAGTCCTTCGAGGCATCAAACGCGCGAAAGACCTCGTGCGTTGCCTGAGCTGCCACGCTGCCAATGCAATGGGAGGCGGAGCAGGCTGCATCTGTAGCACCGGCGTAGGTGGATGCGGCGGACGCGGAAGCGAGGGAGGAGTAGAGTGCGGCTGCATCGGTGTACGCACGGTACTTGTTCTTGGCGAGTAGGACGAGTTGCTCGCGAGGACCCGAGGGGGCAATGACGCCCTGTTCAAGCAGGAACACTCTGAGCCTGCTCTGGTCCCAGTCATCAAAGGTATCGTCCTTGATGTGCTGGAAGGCACGCTGCGCCCTAAAGTACTGGTCGAGGGACCACTGACGGCCTGTTTCTGTGCAAGCTTCGAGTGACGTCTGCCAGTTGGTGTCGACGAGGTCGTAAAGGTGAGCCTTGTCAAAGGAGGTGGGGACCTTAATGTGGTGATGTTCGAGCCAGGTGCGCAACTCAGCATCGGACCATTTTGCATACTCAGGGTCGGTAGAGAACCAGCTGGACGCGTGGACGAGGCCGGCGAAGAGGAGGAGACGGTAGAGGATCATGGTTGTACGAGAAAGAGAAATGGAATAGGGGCCTTCACGTACATATTTGAATGACGTACTTGGATGGTGACGGTCATGTCGAGCAATGTATTCAACAAGTTCACTCTCTACGAAAACAAGCTCCGTTTCTATATCGTCGCGTCCAATGCAGCCGATTCTCGCCATCGTATCATCAAGATCGACCGCACCTCCCCGGTCGACCTCCACGTCGTCGAGGACGACACCGACTACAGCGGAAAACAGATGAGCGCCATGCTCAAGATGCTCGACGACGGCAACAAGGGCTCAGGCGGAATCGGCAAGGACAGAGCCATCTCTGGTGTCGCTGGTGAGCCCTCTTTTCTGCTAACGTCTCGTCCCAAGACACCCTGTCAGGCTTCGTCAAGTTCACCGCGGGTTGGTATATGATCGTGATATCCAAACGCACTGTCGTCGCGCTTCTCGGCGGTCACTACCTATACCACTGCGAAAGCACAGATATACTACCCGTCTGTTCCAGCCACAAGATAGAAAAGCCTGCTGAAGAACAACGTATGCTCAACATCTTCAAGCAAGTGGACATGTCCAAGAATTTTTACTTTAGGTACGCTTCTTCGTGCGATTCGCGATATGTTATTACTCAGCCCACCAACAGCTACTCGTACGACATTACATCGATGCTCCAGGACAATCTTACAAAGTCGGATCGTTATCGGGACTCTTCCTGGCCTTTCAACGATCGCTATGTTTGGAACTTTTATATGTTGTCGCGCCCCTTCACGGAGACAACTTCGCGAAGTGTTCAGCCCTGGCTGATTCCACTTATCCACGGCCATGTCGATCAAGCCAGTGAGCACCATCCATTTCAGCTTCGGCTAACACCAACGTCTCCCTGCATAGAATTGAACGTCCTCGGTCGTGTCATTTATGTCACTCTGATTGCTCGCCGTTCTCGTCATTATGCGGGGGCTAGGTATTTGACCCGGGGTGTAAACGAAGAGGTTTGAGTTAGTGTATTTTCCCAGCAATATTTGCTCACCAGCCCCGAGGGTTACGTCGCAAACGAAGTCGAGACGGAGCAGATTGTTTCAGAGGCCATGACTACACCGTTTTACTTTCCCTCAGAGGGGGGTCATTCCCGTCAACCAAGTCCACGCTATACCAGCTACGTACACGTATGTCGTGGCTTCTACACACCTCCTGCTTGCTCACAATGTTGCCGCAGTACCGAGGAAGCATCCCTATTTACTGGACACAAGACACCACCACTATGAGTCCCCGTCCTCCGATCGAAAGTTAGTCCTTGATTCCTGGTTAGGTTGCCCACTCAAAGCATCTCTCAGTCAATGTGATCGATCCGTTCTACAGCGCTGCCTCTCGCCACTTTAACGACCTTTTCGCTCGTTATGGAACTCCTATCTTCATTCTTAACCTTATCAAGAAGCGAGAACCTGTACCCAGAGAATCAAAACTTTTGGACGAATACACGCAGTGTGTACGTTACCTGAACCAATTCTTGCCAGACAACAACAAAATGGTGTATCGTGCTTGGGACATGTCAAGGGCGTACAAAGAGTATGTGTTCTGATGTCGAAGCCGTGATCTTCTTTACACGTTACTCCGCAGGAAGACACAAGACGTTATTAGTTACTTGGAGGACATGGCCGAGGAATCGATCCAAATGACCGGCTTTTTCCACACCGGAGCGGAGCCGTTCTCTCACTGTTCGCAAACCGCGTCGTCAGTACATGTCGTGCCTTCCAGTCGTTGCTCGAGTGCCGACCTGATGCTTTGCAGAGACAGTGACATTCCGTCGTGGCGAGACGGCATTCTTCTGCAAAATGGTATATGTCGTACGAACTGCGTAGACTGTTTGGACCGTACGAACGCGGCTCAATTCGTGTTCGGAAAGCGAGCTTTTGGTCATCAACTTTACGCGCTTGGCGTAGTGGGAAGTCCAAACCTCTCGTTTGACTCGGATGCTGTAAACATGCTGACGGAGATGTACCATGATCACGGCGACAGTATGCATCACATCAAAACATCTTGCGCTTCCTCTCTCACCTTTTCCGTCAGCTATTGCCCTTCAATACACCGGGAGTGCACTTGTTAACCGAGTCGAGACCTATCGACGCATGCCTCATTGGAACAGCCATTCTCGTGATATAATCGAGAATATTCGGCGTTTCTACACGAATTCTCTATTGGGTTGGTCTCCACGTAATATATGCAGGGGTTATGTTCATCGTTAAGGTAGATGGTGACAAACAAGCGGCGATCAACCTGTTTCTCGGTGTTCATGAACACCATGGACACGTTGTCTCTGTGCGGGGCAATTACCAGCAGTGGTACCAGCCCCACAACCTCGAAACCGCATACAGCCTGGACGAGTGCTTGCAAGCATTGCAAGATTTCGCCGCTCACAAGGCTGATTTTTGGTGTGAATATTATAGACCACTCCTGTTTACCTCCTTGGGGAAGCATTTTGCATATTGCATGAACAGTCTGAAGGCACCGGGGTGAGCTTTACCGTTACTTCCTCTAGGTGGATGATTCACGTCGCGATAGGAAATTCATCCATAGTGATGGCTATAGTCCCTTCTCCCCTATCAATCCTAGTGCAGTACATCAACCCAGGTTCGGATTCGAACTGATTTTTGTTCATTGTCATGTTAAATATCCTGGAAATAGACTGATGGCAGGCGTTAGACGCTGGATTGGTAATCAGGCTCCATCTCACAGCGACGTTGTGAGGAAAGCCTTGCATGCAACGAATAAGGGAGCGAGATCTCAGGCACACAACAAGGCTGAGACTCATATTCACACCACCGAAGAGTTGGCAAGTCAACTTCTCGAACCGCAAGTGCTTCAGGAAGAATTACTAGAATACTATAGGCAAGTGCGACTTTACACATACGGGAATGATCTAACGGTTGTTTTAGATATATTGACCAAGATCAACTTATATATGACGCCATGCAAAATGAGGCAGAAACCACAGACCAGGAGCGCTATATGAAGTGCGTCGACAAGAGCGCTGGAAGAGGGGAGCTGTCACCAACCAATGGGAACGTGGAGCTATATGAAAGATACATCTTGTCTGCATCTGTTGATCAGATGTCCACCCTGGCGGATCCCCATAGCTACTTGGAATGGCTTTCAATAGTAGCGGTGTAATTCACTATGGAAATGGGTTTTTACCCAGAACCAGTTGAGCTCTCGTTAGAGCTCCGAACCGCACCCTACCCCGATGTGGATGGTCTCCCTTATCGTGTCCCGTCTTTCATCTGGAGAGATGGACTTTCGGGACCCAAACGGGATGTTCATCAGTGCCAAAAAACACTCTCCGAGTAGTAGCAAGTTACCTGTAGCTATACTCTGGTTAGACTACGGATTTCTATAGTACACCCTTCATTTAGGTCGAGATCTGTCCAATTTTTCGCCTGCATCAAACCTGGTTGAAAGCCGAATTGATTCCGGTTCGGGTACAGTTCAAGCAAGAAGGAAGCTCTAGGACCCGCCTACCCCCTATGCTGGTGCCGCCCGAAAATTTTGTTCCGCCCTTCCCCTCCGCTTTGCATCTCCAAAACTTATGTTTACAGGTGTGGGCCAACTTCTCCCACGGCCTGAGGGAGCAATGTAAGTGCGCAGGGACCTCAGGGAGACCGACGCTCATTAGTGTCCCTTCCTAATACATCCCCGCTAGGTGAATTCTCCTTCCTGAACATGATGAACTTGTCGTCTGCAGATAGGAACAATTGGGTAGTCAATCATCTCTGAGTCAAGTGTCAGAGACATACTCACAAAACCTTAATCCCATTCGCAGCAGCAAACTCGCATGAATCCCGCTTTGATGATGGAATCAGTCATCCGACGATCTATCAGAATAATTCTCTGATGTTAGAAGGTCCCAAAATGTGTTTGGGTAAGCCGAAAATACTTTGGTGTGCCCCTGTTTTGAGAAACACTGACAGGCAGGCTCCTACACCCCTATGACCGAAATACCGCTGCACGGCACCACCCATACCCATACCCCATCCCACTCTCCTGTGGATCATCAACTTGGAGGCTTCCAGACACCAGCCATGTTACATCGAAATGTAACGCCAAGCTATCCTGGGAGGCTATTGCTCACACTGTCAAAGGCGAGGACATGGGTTAGATACCATCATCTTTTGGAGCATTGCCTTGAGAAGAAGGGTCTTGGGTTCACTCTAAATTTCAGTGACACTATCGTCTAGACGTCTAAAGGTTAAGTAGCCATCGATCAAAGTAAACATTAGTCAAAGCAAACTCACCAGAAGACTTTTTAATGTTGGAAACTGCGGTTAGAGTTAGTTTCACAGCATTCACAATACAAGCCTGAGGTTTCTCTGTCTGCGGCTCAGCTAGAAATAGTGCGGTCAATCTGGAAGAACATATCCGAATTACTTACTATTTTCTTACTTTCACGACTCGTTCCCAACCTTGGTTGTGGTCGCCGAGAACAGAGGGAGATATGATGTTCTCATCAGGCTTCAGCTTGATCGTCTAAGTGGGTTAATAAGATCAATTATAAAGAATGGGGTTTATTATACTCACTGTAGGACCTGGCTGAGTTGGGGTGAGCGTGGGACGAAGAGGTTGAGGGATAGGGAGCTCGAGGCTGGCGGTTTTGTCAGCGTTAACCTTCAAGTTGATACGCATGGTGGTGGGTAGTCAAGCGGGACTTGTGCAGAAAAAAGTCGAACCAACCTTGGCTTATGGTTGGACGTACAGATTGACGTTGAAGAAAAAGTCTGCGTCCAGATATGATTCGGTGCTTTGCTCCAACTTGGAAATGTCAAGGTCAAGGGTAATTAGGCGAACTTGCTACCACCAGGGGTCCGTTGCATGCACTATGGTACAGGATATACAGTTTTGATCTAGCTAAAAACCCATTTCCGCAGTGATTGTCATCCCAGACTATGTTGCACGTCGGATGATTTTTCTTGCTTCCACAGAAGCGAGGACAAGTAACAACAAAAGGGACAGCAAATTGAAAACATATCCGACCTGCCTGGCTCGAACAGGCGACCTCAAGATGATTATCCTTTACAGTCTCGCGCTCTTCCAACTGAGCTAAGGTCGGTTTACAGCATGGGTCACTGTATTCCATATGATCTGATGAACTCCTAGAGTGAGACAATTACTTTTTGGTGTTCCCACAGTTGTTTTTTTGTTTGATGGGTTAATGGTGAAAAACTCACAGAGAGTGGTGATGCTGCAATCTGAGGCTCAACTCCTTAAGGTAATTTAGATGAACAAAAGGAAATACTTTTGACTCTTTGTTTATGATTTCTACTACCTATAGACTATAGCTGTCATAGGTAATTGACACTGAAATGCCAAAACTTTCAACATCACAAGGTCTAGAAAAGGTAAAGGCCATTATCAATTGGCTCAAACCCTGGAAAATCCAAAATATTCAATTTTTTCTTAGGTTTGCTAATTTCAACTGGAGATTCATTACTGACTTGTTATTTCATTTACTTATCTTACCCAAAAGGATATTCCATGGAATTTCAACAATGCCTACCACTCTGCTTTCTAGTATCTCAAGAATGCTTTTATCATCACTTTCATTCTACTCTATTGAATTCTCAATGTTGAAAGAGCACATTACTCATCATGTGACTGTGGTACTCAACCTCCATATTAGTAGATTACATAAGGATCTACTGTAGTATATAACTTCAAACTCAGCTCTGAGTTTGAATAATACTTTTGACTCTCAACCACCACCTTACAACTACCCAATCACATTACCAATGTGAGTACTAAGTAGTTAGTCACATAGTAAGCCTATGGTTTCTATACTCAATATCTCTCTAATCATCAAGACAGATGCCTCCAACTATGCCATTACCAGCATCTTTTCCATTTGATATCTGGATAATGATATTTAATCTATAGTTTTCTACTTTCATATTCTCTTTGCTTCAAAACCTAACTATAATATTCATGATAAAAAATT
>JBBPKC010000234.1:11160-24333 GCA_038089055.1 Tylopilus aff. balloui
ATTTTGGGTAAAAAGTTGGAGGTTGAAGATCAGAGATCCAGAGATCTAAGGGTCAGAGGTTTGAGAGTTAAAGATCTGAGAATCAGAGGTCTGAGAGAGAGAAAAAAAAAAAGGATATCAAGCCCTAACAGAGATTATAGGAAAACATGGGGTCAACACTGTTGATTTGTCTATGTCAATTGTCTATGTTGATATTCAAACTGAGATCTATAGGCAGTTAACTATAGAGTTTATATATAGAGGGAAAACTGGATAACTAAGTCTAGAGTTAGAATGAAACATGTACCAGAAGTGTCAAGTGTAGGCTTTACTAAGTCAGAGCCTTAGAATCATGCTTTGAGTAAGCACTGACATTGGAGTAATGCTAATACCAAAGAATGAAGCACAAGGGAGTATGAGTAGCATAGAAGATTAAAAATAGAGGTAAATAAGAAATGGAAGTTATAGAAATTTAGTAACATTGGTCTAGGCAAAGTGAACAAGAGAGAAATGTAGAAAAGAGTCCAGAGTTATGCCAGAGTATACCCAGAGGAACCAAAGTTAGCCTTTAAGGTCCAGGATATAACAAAAGGGGAAACTCTTTGTTCTAATCTTATTTCTTGTTATCTTTAATCCTGGTTGGCCACAGTTGCTTTGACTACCATTTGTTCAGGCAACCAACCCACTGACCTTACAGTTGTCTTATTACTGTCATATCCAGGCCTCAAAGCTCAATTCTGGACACTCCAGACATACTCCAGTGTAACTCCAGACTCTTTTCCACTTTTCTCTTTTGTTTACTTTACCCGGACTGACATTAGTAAATTCCTATGACTTCCATCTTCCATTTGCCTCTGTTCCCAATCTTCTAGACTACTCATACTCCCTTACACTTCATCCTTCAGTATTAGAACTACTCCGATGTCATTGCTCACTTGAAGCATAATCCTGAGGCTCTAACTTAGTAGAGCCAACACTTGACACTTCCAGTACATACTTCACTCCAACTCTGGACTTAGTCATTTGGTTTTCCCTCCATATATAAACTTTGTAGTCTACTGCCTGTAGACCTCAGTTTGAATATCAACATTGATGACCAACTCCTGATCCTCTCCCTGTGACCCCTTCTAAGGGCTTGATGTCCTCTCTTTGACCTCTGACCCTCTGACCTTTGACCTTCTGATCTTTGGCCCTCTGATCTCCGGCCCTCTGACCTCTGACCTCTGACCCTTCCATGTGAAATCCCAGGGCTCAATTCCATTGCAAGAGCACATCACATAAGATAAAGCCAATGCCCTGCTTGCCTCAACTCCAGAGTTCCAGAGTTGCACAGGAGTCCATCCATTCAGTCTTAACAATTACCCATTCATGCCATGATGACCAAACTTTTGGACATTCTTTATAACCAGAATTTTACTTATTACATTTGTACCATGGAACTAAATCTTTTACTTCCATATTTCAGACCCCTATTTCATACCCTCCACAAACTCCAATAGTTGGAGTATCTCAAACATGTCTGACCTTCTAGTCCCACAGTTATTCTACTCATTCCTCTATCAACTTTTTACAAGGACCCTTCCATTGACATATATCTCTATCTTTCTCAATATGTTATTGAATCTCCCTATGGTAATCATGATACCCCAAGCAGATGCCCCTTTATTCTTGCCTTCCCAACATGCATGCTTTCTCTTTACTCTCTATAATCATATCCAATTGCCACCTTAGACATAGTCTGTTTTTAGTGCAGAGGCAAAGGTTACCCTCAAATCCACTGCCCTCAATACAACTGCATAGCTTGTCACAACTATGTACCAGGCCATTATAGATCTCAATGCCTCACAGTACATTGTGACTTCTATTCCATGTGGAGACATTCCACTCAATTCTACCATTAATGTCATTGTGGAATATGTGACCAGATTGGCTACCTTGCAGATGACTATATGCATTCTCATCAGACCATCATCTTGGAGATGTTGGAGCCCTAGGATGAGGGTTAATCCTGCTAGGAATTTCAAGTCAGGGTTTTAAATGTATAGCAAGGATAATATTACAGTTCTATGTCTATTTGGTAGTCTATTTCTTTTCCTTGTCAAACATGCTCATGATTTTCCCTTTGTTTACTATTCTATTGAGCTAGTGATGCTTACCTTATAGGATCATGCCTTTACTCTCTCTGTGCTTGACTTCTTGTTTATTTCTCCTTGTCCCTTTTCTTAACCTCTTGTGTCCATGGCATGGTATCTAGTTCATATTATATTTATTCTCTATATTCTCGATGATTCCACCTTAGCTAATCCTTCTCTCATGTTTCTGATTAGCTAAGCCATTCAATGTTCACTGTTTAATGCACTAATAGCTCTTCTGTATTTCCCATACTTAGTCTATGCAATACATGTGGTCTTCTTGTCTCTTATTATTTCTTGTATCCTTGACAAGGTTAAGCCCTTGTGTTTTCTCTGGAAGGCTATTAGTTCTTCTCATCCTACATCCCAGTCAATGTCTTTGTGCTTCCCTTGAGTAGTTAAGATGGTACCTTTTTGTGAGTACCTTACTCAAGGTGCCATTCTCAGTCATTGTCCATGAGCATAATATCTAGTATAAATTTTCTTCTGATTCCAGATTTAGTCATTTGATTCTTTTCCATATATAAACTCTATACTTTGTACTATATCTTCTCAGTTTAAATATCAACATAACAACATAACAACATAATTATCTCTTCTTCAGAACTTGAAGTTCTCTCAATTAAATTCCTTAAGTCATTACATGACTTTAGCTCCAATCTACCTTTGATCTTCAATCCTCTGTTTATAAATCTGGGATATGAATCCCTTGCAAGGATATACCATATAAGGTAAAGCCAAAGTCCCACCTCTCTAACCCAACTCTAGAGATTCATAGTTACTCCCAAAGTTTATCTGTCTATCTAGCCTAAAGTTTAACAGCTACCCCTAACACTATCTGCTATCAGTGTCATTGTTAAGGTCATTTTCATATCAACTGTTCTAAATACCATTACTTCTCATGCCACATATCAGCACTAGAACATTATTGAACTCAATATCTTTTAATTCAATGTAACTCTTGCTTACTCTGGGAACACTCTACACAATTTTTCCATTGACATCACTGCACACTTTGTGATGAACTCAGACACATTGCAGACAACTATTCTTCCCAATGTTGTCATGTATTCTAGAGAAAAAGGTGAGATGGAACAATAAGTTCAAGTTAGGGCCTTGAATATACAAAGGGAATAATGTTATAGTCTATTATCTCTGTGTTGGTCTTATCCTCATCTCCATTGAACATTGTCCATTGTTTCCCTTGAATAGTCTTTACTTTGAGCACTAGCTACTTGCCTTATTGAATCAAGCCTTCACTTTTTGTCAGCTCAACTCTACATTTCCATCTCACTACTCTGCATACCAAATGCCCATGGCTCATTGACTTGATCTCAGTTTGTGAGAACACTTCATTTCTTTCTTAACAATGACCTCTTGTTGTTATCATTACATGTTCCCCATTTCTTGCCATGACTTGTTAGTCTTAGCTAATCATTCACTGATATTCCTTCAGTTTCTTTTCAATTAGCTAATACTCCATACTTGTTACTTAAATCTAGTACCCTTGTCTAGTATTTCCTTATCCTTGTACTATACAATATATCTATATTTCTGCTTGTTCAAGAAGCTAGTTGCTTCTTAGTCCTAGACCTTAGCAATCTCAGTCTTTGTCTTCCAGCCCAAGTTCTCTCTTAATACTTCTTTAGATATAACAATTGTGTATACCTTGTTACAGTTCTTTTTTTTCACCTTGGCCTATATTTGATCTGTGTGGAACACTTTGACATGTTTCCTAGGATTTCTTACAGCATTAAAACTGTTCTTCTTGTCCTTCAGAATGATGTCTTCACCCTTTCAGTTTTTAATTTCTATTTCCTTTGACAAGGTTCACTTCTCACTTTCAAGTGCTCTTGCCTCATTGTTCTTTCACTTTCTATATCCTTTCATTTGCTTAGCTAAACCTTATTGCCTGTCATTATTTAAGTTGTCCTCACCCACTATGTAACTCTCATGTTTTGTCTATGCAATACCATGTAGTCTCTGTATCACTCTTCATTTGAATTCCATCAAGACTTTCCCCTTGATCATTTGAGGTTACTAGCCAAGCAATCAAAATCCACAAAGACCTCTATAAGCCTGATGGATTCTAACCTTTCATTACCAAGTTTGAGAACCTGATGGCCATTGCTAACATTATGGATGAAAAGGTCCTCACAGATAAGTTCCTATGGGGGCTTGATGACCACCTAGTCACCAACATCTTGTCCATGCCCACTGTTCCTACCACCATCACAAATATGATCACAAGAGTGAAGGCATTTCATACCCATAAACTTCATGGGATAGGAATCCAAGATCAAGAAATTCCCTATGTCACTCAAACCACCAGACCAAAGTATCATTTCCCCATCCCAAACTGAGACTCTAATGCCATGGACATTGATTTCATCACTTTAAGAAAGCTCTCCCCAAGAGAGCAAGCTAAATGCCTTGCTAAAGAACTTTGCTTTAGATGCAGACATGCTAGACATAGTGCCAAGAAATGCAAGGGATCTACCTCATGCCCATAGATCAAGACCCAGACCATCACAACCTCCACTCTCCCCTTGAAATCCTCTACCCAACCTAGATCAGACCTTCAATGCTATCTAACCAACCTCAAAACTAGGGAAAGCTCACAAACTGCAATCCTAGATGTCCTTAAGATCTGTTTTGAGGGATTTGAGAAACAGTCCAGGGACAAGGGAGCAGACATCTCAACTTCAGATTTTTAGACAGGAGGGATGTTATGATGTCATCTCTCCATGTAAATACTGTGTTACTTGGACTATGAAACAAGAGAACCCTTCAATTCCTAGTCATTGTCTGATACCTTGATCAAAACATTGAAACCCAAGTTCTCATTGATAGCAGGGCCACTGGGAATTTCATAGACAAGTCTCTAATGTGTCACTTCCATCCCTCTCTACATCAACTTTCCTAGCCCATCGTAACCATCAACACAGATGGATCCTCTAATACTAAAAGGACCATCTAGTGGTAGATCAAGTTGAACCTTAAGTTTATAGGCCTAATCCAGAATGAAAAGCTATACATAGCAAATCTCAGTTGCCCTTATATTATCCTTGGTATCCTGTGGCTTACCAAGTATAACCCCCACATCAACTGGGTATACCATATTCTTACTCTCCCCTAGAATCTCTCTCTTAACACCATGACAACTGAATCTCACCACATCACTGATTGGCTCCAAGATCACCCCTATGACAAACCTAGAATACCTACCCTGGAAGTTAATAAACTTACTATCTTCACCAACATCACCCAAAAGAAAACTAAACCCAAACCATCTCTTTCTAGCTGGTGTGAAGAATTCCAAGATGTATTCAAGAAACAAACCCATAGTCACTTGCCCCCACACTAACCCTTCAACCATGCAATCTAACTGAGAGAAAACTTCATTCCCAAGGTTGCCAAGGTCTACCCCTTAAATCCCAAAGAACATCTTGTCCTCAAGGACTTTATTGCTGAATATCTCAAGACTAGATGGATCATACCATTCACCTTCTCACAAGTATCCCCATTCTTCTTCATATCTGAGAAGGATGGATCTCTTTGACCCTACCAGGACTATTGGTATCTTAACTTGTTTTCTATTTACAATGCCTATTCACTCCCCTTAGTCAACATCCTCATTGAACACATGCAAAACTCTATCATTTTCTCCAAGTTTGATATCAGATTGGATTATAACAACATCTGGATTAAATCAGAAGACTAGTGGAAAGTGGCATTTATCACTTCACTTGGACTTTTTGAACCCATGGTAATGTTCTTTGGTTTTTGCAACACACCCTCTATCTTTTAGGCTTTCATGAACCATTCCTTCACCAACATGCTTGCCAAGAAATCTACATGGATGACTTTGGTATTCACTTGACAGATCTCCCAACTCACTACCTGCATACCAAACAAGTACTTCAACAATTCCACAACCTTGGCCTCTCACTTAAACTCTTCAAGTGCTTCTTTGATACCCCACAGATCAAATTTCTAGGGCTTATCATTGGTCAGGGTATGCTATAAATGTATCCCATAAAACTAAAAGCCTGTCATATCCTGGGCTTCAAAAGCCAACTCCAGATCTTCCAGACAAACACTAGTATAACTCTGAACTATTTCATGTCTTCCACTCTATTCATTTCTTCCGGATTTACATTAGTAAATTTCTCTGACTTCCATTTCCATTTGCCTCTGTTCCCAATCTTCCAAACTACTCATACTTCCTTAAGCTTCATCCTTCGGTATTAGAACTACTTCGATGTCAATGCTCACTTAGAGCATGATTTTGAGACTCTGGCTTAGTAGAGCCAATACTTGACACTTCCAATACTTACTTCACTTCGACTCTGGAGTTAGTCATCTAGCTTTCCCCCTGTATATAAAACACTAAAGTTTACTGCCTGTAGACCTTAGTTTGAATATCGACATAGACAACCAAGTCTATTTTCCTCTTGTTCTTCTGTGACCTTTGTTAAGGGCTTGATGCCCTCTTTTCTCCCTCCAACTCTCAGACCTTTGACCCTTAGACCTCTAATCCTCAGATCTCCAACCCTCAGATCTCTGGACCCCAGACCTCTGACCTTTGACCTTTTGCTCAAAATCCTGGGGCACGATTCTGTTGCAAGGGCACATCACATAAGGTGAAGCCAATGCCCTATTTGTCTCAACTTCTGGAGTTATGCAGGAGTCCATCCATTTAGTCTTAACAAAGCCATCCATGACTGGGTCCCCCCTTGCACTGTGAAAGGAGTTAGATTGTTTATTGGTTTCTATAACTTCTATTGCAAATTTCTTTAACATTGTTGCCCTACTAACCCTACTCATGGCCAAGGATGCTTCTTGGCATTGGCTTCTTGTCATATCCAGGCCTCAAAGCCCAATTCTGGACACTCCAGACATACTCCGGCATAACTCTGGACTCTTTTCCACTTTTCTCTCTTGTTCACTTTGCCCGGACTGACATTAGTAAATTCCTATGATTTCCGTTTCTCATTTGCCTCTGTTCCTGTTCTTCTGAACTACATATGCTTCATCCTTCGGTATTAGAACTACTCCGATGTCATTGCTCACTCAGAGCATGATCCTGAGGCTCTGACTCAGTAGAGCCAACACTTAACACTTCTGGTACTTACTTTACTCCAACTCTGGAGTTAGTCATCTAGCTCTCCCCTTATATATAAAGCTCTGTAGTTTACTGCCTGGAAACCTCAGTTCAAATATTGACATAGACTATCAACATAGACGACCAAGTCTATCTTCCTCTCGTTCTCCTGTGACCTTCGTTGAGGGCTTGACGCCCTCTCTCCTCCCTCCAACTCTCAGACCTCCAACCCTCAGACCTCCGACCCTCAGACCTTCAACTCTCAGACCTTCGACCCTCAGACCTCCGACCCTCAGACCTCTGGACCTCAGACCTCCGGACCCTGGACCTCCAACCTCCAACCCTCTGTTCAAAATACCGGGACACAATTCCAGTGCAAGGGCACACCACATAAGGTGAAGCCAATGCCCCATTTGCCTTAACTCTGGAGTTCCGGAGTTGCACAGGACCTAGTCAGTTCACTCTTAACACTCCTCTCTCACTAGCATGCCTTTGGCACCTTGAAGATGTATTTCATTTCCTTCCCAGTTATCATATCCCAGGCTTCAAAAGCTAACTCTGCATCTTCTGGACAAACACCAGTATAACTCCAAAATATTTTCTGTCTTCTGCTCTATTCATTTTTTCTAGACATACATTAGTAAATTCCTCTGACTTCTGTCTTCCATTTGCCTCTGTTCCCATTCTTCTGGACTATTCATACTTCCTTACACTTCATCCTTCGATATTAGAACTACTCTGATGTCATTGCTCACTCAGAGCATGATCCTGAGGCTTTAACTCAGTAAAGTCAACACTTGACACTTCCAGTACATATTTCATTCCAACTCTGGAGTTAGTCATCTAGCTCTCCTCTTGTATATAAAACACTGTAGTTTACTGCCTGTAGACCTCAGTTTAAATATCAACATTGACGACCAACTTCTGATCCTCTCTCTATGACCTCTGCTGAGGGCTTGACACTCTCCCTTTGACCTCCAACCCTCTGACCTCTGACCTTCTGACCCTTAGTTCTCCAGACCTTAGACCTCTGACTCTCAGATCTCCAACCCTTAGTCCTCCAGACCTCAGACCTTTGGACTCTGGATCTTCAACCTCCAACCCTCTGCCTGAAATCCTGGGGCACGATTCTATTGCAAGAGTACATCACATAAGGTGAAGCCAATGCCCTGCTTGTCTTAACTCCAGAATTCCAGAGTTGTGTAGAACTTAGTTAGTCTAGTCTTAATAGCATGACATGGTCATGTGCAAGGGCAATTGACAATCCTCTACATACCTTAGATAGCAGCAGCCAAGGTCCCAACCCTGTTGAACAGTCCCACAGCTTCTCTGCTAGTTAGAGCACTCCTTCTATATCTTATGTACATCTACCTCTGCAGTCTCCTATACCTAGCACACACATAGAAGAGCTCACAGACATCGGTGACCTTGCCAAATCCCCTAGCTTCCTTATCCTTAGCATTCATAGTCACACTGCCAAGACCAAAACTCTAGAAACCAAACCAGAGGCCTCCACCAAGGCAAAAAAAATAGTCTGCAACCTCCATGTCTCCACATGGACTGGAGGTTGCATTGTCTCTTCCCATGCACCCAAGGAGATCTAACTCAATGCATCTGCTCTCTTAACTCCGAAATCACTTCTACCCTCCATCTCCCTAGTCTCCCAGAACATCCCTCCTTTTCCCACATTAATAGACTTTGGCTCCTCCGATTTCTTCATAGATTCAACATTTGTGAAGAAGAACAGACTTTCAGCCTACTCCATCCCTCTGCTATCCCTCTGTTTGTTCAATGGCACCTCAAATTCCTCCATGACTCAAGCCACTAATTTTTCTGTCTGTTTTTTAACCAGTGATATCACTCTGATGACATTTTATGTCACTCCGCTAGATGGTTCTTGTTCTATTGTTCTAAGACACAACTGGCTCATCTGCTACAATCCATTGATTGATTGGGTTATGAGCAGTATCTTGTTCTGAGCACCCGAGTGTCCCATGCTAGCAAACCTGAGCTCAACTTTGCAGCCCTTGGAACTCATTCCTCTGGCTAACTCCAACCCCAATTTACCACATATCTATGATTGCAAGGTACCATTTATTGCACTTATTAGTGCTCCTACCTTTGCACTCACCTGTTGTCTCGAGGGCTCAGTGCAATTTGCTCTATTACTCTGCCCTCAAGTGAGCAATCTCCATTCCATTTTCATTGACTTCAATCTAGTCGATCTCTCTAGAGTCTCTCTGGAGTATCATGATTTCACAGATATATTTAGCAAGGGCAAGACATCCAAGCTCACCCTGCACTGTGAATTCAATCTAAAGATTGAATTGGAAGAAGGAGCATCTCCACCAATAGATACTATCTATTCCCTTTTCACATCTGAACTTGAGTCCCTCCAAGTATTTCTTGATGAACACCCCTCCATGGAATTTATCCACCCATTCAACTCTGCTCATGCCGCTCTGGTACTCTTTATCCACAAGAAGAATGGTTTACTTCGCCTTTGTGTAGATTTCTGCAGACTTAACAAGATCATGAAGAAGGACTACTACCCACTTCCCTGCATCTCTGATCTCCTAGACACTTCAAGCCACACTTGGATTTATACCAAGCTTGATCTCTGGCATGCATACCACCTAGTCCACATCACCACCAGAGATGAGTGGAAAATATCCTTCTAGACATGCTACAGATTGTTTGAATGGCTTGTCATGCCATTTGATCTTACCAATGCCCCTGTAGCTTTCTAGCAGTTCATCAACTCCATCTTTGCAGATCTCCTTGACATCTCTATCATCATCTATTTGAATGATATCCTCATCTTCTCTGAAGATCATGCAAAGCATGAAGAGCATGTCTGGGAAGTACTCCAGCATCTCCGCAAACATGGACTTTATGCCAAACCTGAAAAATGTGAATTCCACACTGACTCCACCAAGTATCTTGGATATCAACTCTCTCTAACCAGACTTTCCATGTCCCCAGAAAAGGTGAAGGCCATTGTTGATTGGCCCAAACCCCAGAAGGTCTAAGATATACAGTCTTTCTTGGATTCACTAATTTCTACCAGAGATTCATCACCAACTACTCCAGACTTGTCATTCTGCTCACCTACCTCACTAGAAAGGATACTTCATGGAATTTTGATGACACCTGTCACTCTGCTTTCCAGCACCTTAAGGATGCTTTCATCTTTGCCCCCATCCTATCCCATTGGATCCCTGACTTCCCTTTGATTGTTGAGATAGATGCCTCTGACTATGCCATTGCTGGCATTCTCTCCATCTGATGTCTGTATGATGAAATCTGCCCCATAGCTTTCTACTTTCATACCCTTTTCACTCCAGAACTAAACTATGATACCCATGACAAGAAATTGCTTGCCATCCATGAGTCCTTCCAGACTTGGCAATACTACCTTGAAGACTGTTAAGACTGAACAGACGGACTCCTGTGCAACTCTGGAACTCTGGAGTTGAGGCTAGCGGGGTGTTGGCTTTACCTTATGTGGTGCACCCTTGTAATGGAATCATGCCCTGGAATTTCGGTTAGAGGATTGGAGATCAGAGGTCCAGGGTCCAGAGGTCTGAGATCTAGAGGTCTGAGGGTTGGAGATCTGAGGGTTAGAGGTCTGAGGGTTGAAGGTCTGAGGATCAGAGGGAGGAAAGAGGGCATCAAGCCCACAACAAAGGTCACAGAAGAACAAGAGAAAGGTAAACTTGGTTGTCTATGTCAATATTCGAACTGAGGTCTACAGGTAGTAAACTACAGTGTTTATATATGGAGGGAAAACTGGATGACTAAGTCTGGGGTCAGAGTGAAGTATGTATTGGAAGTGTCAAGTGTTGGCTCTACTGAGTCAAAGCCTCAGAATCATGCTCTGAGTGAGCAATGACATTGGAATAGTTCTAATACTGAAGAATGAAGCATATGTAGTTCGGAAGAACAGGAATGGAGGTAAATGAGAAATGGAAGTCATAGGAATTTACTAATGTCAGTCCAGGCAAAGTGAACAAGAGAAAAAGTGAAAAAGAGTCCAGAGTTGCATCAGAGTATGTCTGGAGTGTCTGGAATTGGGCTTTAAGGCCTGGATATGACAAAGGCTCTAGAACTCCTATTGATGTAGTCATAGACCACAAGAACTTGGAATACTTTGCAACCACCAAACTCCTGACCTGGCAACAAGCCTGGTGGTCAAAGTTCCTCTTGTAGTTCAATATGGTCATCTGCTTTTGCCCCAGATGCCTAGGTGCAAAACCTGACTCCCTTACTAGACGCTAGAATATCTATCCCCAAGAGGGGGATAGGGACTATGTGCTCGTAAATCCCCAGAATTTCTGACCTATATTTACCCGAGAACAGCTTGTGTTGTCCCTCAGGGCAATGATTTTTGTTACATGCAAGGTTGAAGACAGAGAGCTACTACTGTCGTGGGGCACTCACGAAGAGGCACCATCTTAGCTTATGAGGGTAGTGGTCGAAGGATTCCCCTGAGTCTAGGGTCGAAGGACTTAAGAGCTTCTTGGACGAACAGTCCAGACAGTGAGGTAATGAGGGACTATGTGATATTGTGTAGATGAAACATGGGGTTTACATGGGAGTATTGGTCGACTTAAATACTAAGCGATAGAGGGCTGACTAAGCAGATAGAACTTCATGGAACACGAGAGAAACAGAGAGAACATTGATGAAGGCTAGGGAACATAGAAGAAGAAGTAAAGCAAGGTAGAACGAGATCAAGGGGGACTTGCCATGGAACTGAGGGAGGTGGGAGGGAACATGGTAACGAAGAAAGATGAAGGGGAGAGAAGTAAGAGAACGCCCTCTACCAGGTAGGAGGACATTGGAAACACGCTAGGGTATTCTACCAGTATGAGAAACAAGTGATGGTATAGAAAGAGAATTGTAACAATTTTAGCAACACCAGTTCTCCAGGCCAGTGTGCTATTCAACATTGAGTCCCTTTACAGAAACATCCTGTCTACACTTCTCTCTAATCCCTTAGCATCCACCCACATGTCCAACTCTGAATCCTCCAACTCCCACTGGATCATAGACTCTGAAGGCTTCCTCCATCTAGATAATCACATCTATATCCCAGATGCAGATGACCTCTGCCTTCAAGTCCTTTGGTACAAACATGACCATCTGCTCTTTGAATACTTCAGACAAAACTGGACCTTAGAGCTCATCTGCTGTGAATACACATGGCCAGGCATCCAGACCTTTGTCGAAGACTATGTTTCCTCCTGTACAGCCTGCACTCACACTAAGGTCCCTAGATATAAGCCCTACAAGCTTCTGAAATAACTTCCCATTCTAGAGAAGCCATGGAATTTGATCTCCATGGATTTCATTGAACAACTCCCTCTGTCCTCCAGATATACTGCCATCCTTGTAGTCATGGACAGATTGTCCAAACAGTGCATCTTCATCCCGATCGATGACAAGGTAACATCTTTGGAGTTAGCAAAACTCTTCCTACTTCATATATTCTCCAAACACAGAGTTCCCATGCACATCACCTCCAATCAAGGCTTAGAGTTCATCTCCCACTTTTTCCACTCACTTGGGAAAGCCCTAGATATCTGACTCCACTTCATTTCCGGATATAACCTGGAGGGTGATGGATAAACAAAGTGAATGAACCAGACCCTGGAACAGTACCTTTGGAACTATTGCAACTACCAGCAAGACAACTGGTCCAAACTCCTGCCCCTCACGGAGTTTACCTACAACAATGCTCTGAACACTACTACCAGTGTCTCCCCGTTCTTTACCAATAAAGGTTATCATCCAAACATCTCCATTCATCCTAAATGCGACCTCACCTCTGCCTGAGCCCGAGAATACTCCATCAACCTTAACTCCCTCCACAGCCTCCTCCATGATGAAATAGCCCTAGCTCAGCAATGATATCAAGAATCCATAGATGTCAAGCAAACTCTGGCACTA